>MU193197.1:9072-24979 GCA_016904865.1 Pissodes strobi | reverse complement strand
CTAATAATCCTGAAATAGTGTATTGTGCAACAAGTGTTGAAAATAACCCTTTTCACACGCGTTGCATACTATACTTTTTGTACGACTGCAAATAATATTGATATTATAAAATATTTATTATAATAAAATATATCAAGCATCTTGTCTTTAAATTAAACTTTATAGTTTACAAAACCATACAAACACTTCTACAGCAATTTGTGTAACTAGTTGATGAGTAGGTATTGACATGCCAGGGCTGAAACAATGCCCTACCCGGGGCGTCCTTTTAGTGTTTCGTCTCTCATTCTAAGATTTCGCCCTTAATTTTTGTAGTTATTCTTTTCATATCTTTGGAAAAAGGCGCCATTCACCGGCGATCTCCTCTTATGGCTTTGCCTTTCCTCGGGGGACCCATTTTTTACATATTCGGAAATGGGAGCATCCGGGGCTGAAGCCCAAAGCCCTGAAATGGGGCCCCTGGTACGGGGCCCATTTTTCACAGATTTTAAAATGGGGCCCTCGTGGGGCGAAGCTTTTGAATGGGGCCCCCGGTGTGGGAGCCTCATATTTGACACATTTGAAAAAGGGGCTCCCTCTGGGGCGAAACCTTAGAATAGGGCCTATGGTACGGGAGTCCCATTTTTTATAGATTTAGGAATGGAAACCCGGGGGCGAAGCCCTAGAATTAAAAAATAAATTATTCTAGATCGTCTTCATTCATTCTAAAGTAATTTCAGTAAAATTTCATGATTCGAATTTTTAATCGTATCAATTTTACAATGATATTATTATTATTATTATTATTATTATTATTATTATTATTATTATTATTGTTATTATTATTATTATTATTATTATGATATTCTCATGTTTAGGTACGCCTTCATAAGTTTTAGTATTATGCTGAATACACACAAAATTGAATATCGAACTTCCCTTTTTTTCCGTCGAATCGATAAATATTCTCATATGACAACGTATTATCAGAGTCTATAGATATTCTAAATAGTCCAAGCACTTGGCTATTCGAGCAATAATTTTTTCTTCAAACGTCAGTAAATCCGTCATTACTCGACTGTGTAGGCGGCCGTGAAGTTTCATTTTTCCTCCGCCGGAGCTTTACTTTTCACTTTTCCGCCGGCGGAGGTAAAAGTGTTACCATAGCAACATAGAAACAAACAAACACTAAAACAAGCGTCAACAACTCAAGAATTATTAAACTAAAATTTGTATTTATCACTCAATTTGTGCACTGCATTTCTAAAAATCACTAATTTAGGAACAAATTGGTTATTATTTAATCGAACTTACTCAATAACTGCTTATCAATACGGAATCCGGAATTAAAACGCAATCGGAGATGTAATTATAAAAAAATAATTATTATTGACAATGTCCACTGACAGCTTTATGTTACATTACTATAGCAACAACCTGTGCCTATTCACCTACACCGGTCTAAGCCGCCTTGCAACCCCACTTATCTTTATTAATTATTAATTATTACTATTAAAAAGAGATGTTTTTGCATTAATTTGTCGACATTGAAGAAAAAACAGCAAAAGTTACTTTTCATGGCTTGCTCTCTATTAACAGCCTCATTCCGTTCGGCTGTTAAACACGAGCGCGCCATGAAAAGTATCACTTTTCCTCCGTATAAAATAATATACTATTCCCTCTTGCCGACGCGCCTCCCTCACCACCAAACTGCCGCTTCTACTAGCCCAGGACCACTAGACAAATGCAAGGAATTTTTTTTAACAATCTACAATTTTTTTATAAGCAAGTCATGCCATCCTTATTAACATACTAAAAGTCCCAAAGTCTCCCATTCCGGGAACCCTGAAAAATCTTGGCCGCCATCTTGGTTTTTTTAGTTTTTTTAAAATAACTCGTTAACGGTAATTTTTTTGGGAAATGTTTAAAATGCTTTTTTGTAGAGGATTAAAAGACACACACATTTCGTTTTTTACTTGTTTCAATCGAATAAATAGAAAAAAAGTTATGGCGATAAAACTTTGGTCGCAAAAATAAATTTGTCAGTTTTTCCATTTAAGTCAGTAATACTGCTTTTCCGACACTTACAATCAAAAATGTAAGATGTTCTACTGGTTAAACTTGTAACAAGACACAAACAAAAAAAGTGTCAATATACATTGGGGTTCTACAGTCCTGCCTGACAAATTACATCGTGAGTTTATCTAAAAATATTAAGATACCTATTAGCAATGTGTATTTATATTATATTTCTAACCTACATTTACCTTCAAATTTCAAATGAATTATCAGTAGTTTCGCCCATTTCCTCCATTTCTTCAATTTCTTTTATGGAATCGTTCATGCAGGAAAGTCCATAACCGAGTTCATAACAATTGCCACACTTGGACCATCATCTTAAACTTAGCTTCCTACATGAGCACCCTCTATCGCAGAAGAGTTTTGCAATTGCAAAATCGTTGTTTTAACAGGGTACATCATCTGTTGTTTTAACAGGGTACAACTTTCATTTCTCGTCTTTCCATCCCCAATTGGTGGGATCAATATTTCGACCTAACCATTCTTGCACTTTAAAGAAAGAAATAGGTAGTTTATATTTTAAAATTAGTTTTAATGTTTTAAACTAATTTTTACCTAAACGTAACCCCTTAAAATATGCTCCTTAGCTGCCTTTTCGGTAGGTGGTAATACTGCTAAATCAAAATGTGCACCAAGTTTTTGTCTGCTTGTTAATTTATTACACATAATATACCGGTGGTCATTTAATTTCTGCACTTTGTTAGCCCCATACCATTTTAAAATACATTAAAAGCCAATTTCAAATAGTTCATCTTTTGGTGCAGATTGATCTTGAAATAAGGACACTTTATGGCAAAGCAAATCGTCTTTTTTAAGTACAGACAATAACTGCTTCTTTGACTTCTTAACAAAAAATGAGGTAGTGTCGCAGCCTGACATTGCATGTAAAAATAAAATGGAAGATTTGATGTTATGGCCTAACTGTTGCTGTAATGTACTAATTTGCGTAACTCTATCTGCCTTGGCTCCTTTTCCAGGTCTCATTAAATAAATGTTGGATATTCTGGTATGGTGTAACAATAAAACAGCCACATCTATATCTTCAGAAACAACTGCAATGGTACTATAAAATTCACTCTGGGTAACTGCTGTTAGAACTATGTCAACATCAGCACCTCTTTGAGCTTGCTGAACTACCAAACTTGCCTTCAGTAAATATCCCTTTCAAATGTTAGTAGAACTTTGTTTATTTTTATTGCTTTTTAAAAAGTCTGCTTGGAAAACGACTACAATTGAATCTGGAGTTACTGACACTTCTACACTTCCCTTCGATCTAAATTGTTGTATAGCGTCTTTTGTAGATATAATATCACTATCATACCCATCAAAAACAAACACTTCTGTGTATAAGAATGCAGTGCAAAATTAACGTATTGAAGGCATATTTCATGATAGGTTGCTGGTTTTTGCCACACTACTCTATGTAGGAACAATCCTCCATCACTTACAAAAACACTTTTATTTATGGGGTCGCGGCTAGGGGTCACTAGGGAATCAAATTCTTTATACAACTGTGATTTGATACCTTTTCTTAGTAATCATAACTTAATTTCTTGTGGTGATTTGTTCGAGCGAACTAGTCTATCTACGGAATAGTTGAAGAGGATTAACGGCTACTTGACGGGATCCTATTTAATTCGGTTAGATGATGCTAATGATTTAACAACTCTAGACCTTTTACACTGAATTTCGGTAAACTGTTTATCAACCACATCATTCATCATTTTTTTTGCTATCTCGTCGGCTTCATCACATTTCACTTCTGGTTGGGCTTAAAATGCCAGTGGAAATTGATTGAAAATCTTTACACTTCCAGGGATCGTGATCGTTTAACCAATCTATCATTTTATTCAAATCCTTGCTGTCTCGGTTTTTTCGTGAAGCTCTTAATTCCACATACTGAACGGTTACTACTGCTTCAAATCTCACAAAGTCATCTATCGCCCTTGAGACTGCGCTGCAAACAGACATACTTGCAATCCATCTGGCTAAGGAAGAATCTTTGACGCCACGCCCATTGTTTTAATAGCTCGCCTTAAGATCTGCTCAATAACCACGTCTGGTTCTTTTTGCGTCGAATCGTAAACAATCGTCCGTCAGTAAACTTACTATATTCAACTAGATCGATATTTTTTAACTTTTCCATTTGTTGTAAATAAAGTAGACTCCTTTTCCCATAATTATTATGACCAGTGGAAAAAAATTGGTCTCCTTACCTTTACAGTTTAAATATGTAATAACCATAGTCCAGATCTCTCAGCTCTTATAAACAATTTCATTGTTTGAACATATTTGAAATAGTTTGCCCACAACGTAGTAGTTCTGCTCTGCATCTGTTTGTTTATTGATACAACAAGTTTAACCAGTAGAATACCTTAAAATTCTGTTAGCAAGTGTTGGAAAAGCAGTATTAGTGACTAAAAAGAAAAAAACTAACAAATTTATTTTTGCGACCAAAGATGTCGCCATAACTTTTTTTCTATTTATCCGATTGGGACAAAAACGAAGTGTGTGTTTTCCAATTCTCTACAAAAAAGTATTTTAAACATTTCCCAAAAAAATTCACCGTTAACGAGTTATTTCCAAAAAACTAAAAAAACCAAGATGGCGGACAAAATTTTTCAATGTTCCCGGAATGGGAGACTTTGGGACTTTTAGTATGTCAATAAGGATGGTTTAAATTACCTGTAAAAAATTTGTAGCTTGTTAAAAATTATTTCCTTTCTGGAGGAAAAACGTGTTTATTGGTCCTGGGCTATACCGGTCGGTCGGCAGTTCACTTCTAAGTGGTTTGGTACGCGGTGTCCTAAAATTTTAAGCTTACATATTTATGGAGCGTTGTACGCGGTGAGCAAATATATAGAATTCAGAACAATAACTATTAGAGCGTGTGTTGAAACGTTACTTTGTATAGATAGTTTCGGGAATGGCTTCTGAAGCAAGTCATTCTTCTTACTGCAGTGTTGATGGATGTGACGATTAATTTTTTTGATAAGTATTTTAATATTATGGGTCTAAAAAGTTTTATCGGAAAAGTAATGAAAAGAAAATTTGAAACACAACTGAAACACATATCTTGCTTTCTGTACATAAG
Organism: Pissodes strobi; assembly: GCA_016904865.1. NCBI lineage: Eukaryota > Metazoa > Arthropoda > Insecta > Coleoptera > Curculionidae > Pissodes > Pissodes strobi. Next base: position 19,827 of record MU193197.1, on the reverse strand, counting down.
TGTGTGAGAGACAGAGAATGGGGAAGTGAATTTCGGTAATTTAAATGAAATTCTAAAATGGAATAAATAAAATTCAATTATTTTTATTATATTTATTAATTATGTTGGGGTTTCTAACCTTCGGCAACATGCACTAAAACTGAGCTTTATCCACAATACCGAAACATAATTTTTACACTCGACGCGCGTTTCGCTAACCATGTAGCATCATCAGGAGATGATTAAAACTTTTTTAAGTTTCATAAGTGTTAATCATTATTTACTTCATTATTTCATAATATTATTCAAAAGAACGTCTAAATAAAAGCTTTAAACACATTGTAGGGCGTAGTTCTTTTCATCTCTGCAAATTTGAAAGTTTGTTTATCTGCTAATAATATTTATCCCATATAAAACTACATACCTTGATCGATCTTTGGGAAAATGAAACACCGATATTTCGCTTCCGCTCTTCGAAGGACAACATTTATCAGCACACGTATGCCCAGGCATTTTTAGGTTTCGAAGAAATATGAAAATTTTGCAAACTGAAAGTCACTAATTAACTATATAAACAAACCAAACTAAGAACAAAATATACTAACGAAAATGATAATTATTGTCCAAGCTACTGACAACTCAGCTACTGACAACTCGCCACGTAAAACTGCGCGGCGCGGCGTTAAATTCGCAAACGGTGTCATAGGACGGCCGACTAAATAAGTCGGCGCCGCCTACTTAAAGGTGTGTACAGACTTGGCGAGACGAGCTTGAGACGCGCCGCGAGACGCGCCAAACCATGCGTAGTCGTCTCGTGGCTCGTAGCGCGCTGCACTTATAGCCGTCCACACTGAGCCTCAAGCATCCTTTGATGTTTCGTCGAAAAACCGACCGACGATGGATCGGAACGAGACGCTCGCGAGCCCCGTCCACACTTGAAATTTTGGCTCGGGTCGCGGTGCGTCTCGTGCTCGTCTCGCCAAGTCTGTACGCATCTTTCAAGGTGCGTACAGACGTGGCAAGACGAACCCGAGACGTGCCGCGAGACAAACGCGAGGCGCGCCAAGAGCCACGAGCGACAGTCCAAAATTCCTAGGAGTGGACGGGGACAGCGCGCGGCGCGTCACTACCCGTCCGATGTCGGTTTTTCGACGGCAGATCAAAGAAAGAGCGAGGCGCGAGGCGCAGTGTGGACGGGTACTAGTAGGAATAGTAGGCGCGTAGCGTAGAAGTGCAATTAGAACTTATAGATTTATACGGTGTAGGAATACCGTCGTTAAAAAGGAATGTGATCTAATCTAAAAAATATATATAAATTAATATAATACTGGATTTGTTTGCTAATGATTACCTATCCTGCGCTGAAATTGGCTGCCTCATTTTTACTAATAGATTTTCAAAGTCAGTTGGAATCATGCCTGTAAATTTTTTGCAATGACCGCTAATGTGCTAGAAACTCAAATCGTTCATGAACTTCTGACCAGCTCTTCTTTTTTACACTTCACTACGCCACCATTTTCGTTTTTTTTTCTAATATTAAATGAGATGCAATGAACATCACCAGGGCCGTAGCTAGGCGTTCTCCATGGGGGGGATTTGGATTAGATAGGCAGAGAACGTATAGCGAATTAAGTTAAAAAGTCCCGCAGGGCCGCATTTTTTTTGGAGACATGGGGGGGGGGGTTCAAACCCCCTACCCCTTATCTACGGTCCTGAATATCACACCACCGCATAACAATAAACGGGCTGCAGCTTTCTCCTCGTTCGACATGTTTTCCACACAAAAACACTGATCCACCTTGCTAGTCGCGTGGCAGGCGCGTCTGTCTATATGACTCACTCGTCAGGTCTGTACGCACCTTTAAACGAATTTGAAAAACTGGAAATAATGACCTTAGACATCTGTTCAATGGTTTTTATTTATTTAAAAACCTAAACATGGGCATAAGAACCGAAACACCTTACAAAAGGTTTACATGTTATTAATGAGAGAACATGTCAATAAACGTTAAAATTTGAGGTCACCTGCCCGAATAATATTATATTTAAATTAATGCATTAAATAATAATAAATAAAACGATCGTATAAAAAATATTGTGTATGCGACACATGCAGAAAGATATTTTGGCACTTACATGTTGTCAAACTCGAACTGCGGTCTCGTTTGACAATTTTCACTTCTCGTGCAAAAAGGTTGGACTCTGTACGTGTTACCTAAATAACTATCACGAACTTTGTGGTCTAAATTGGCGGTCTTAATCCTTGATATCAGTGATTAAAATGGCACCTTAAATCCCTAAAGTGACAAACGAATGTATAAGAGAGATTCATAAACTAAACCACGCTAAACGAAGTCATGGTGGGTGGTGGATGAAAAGTGGAAATCAATACAAACAAGGTTATGAACAGTAGCTAAAGAACACCTAATAAGTAAAAGTAGCACGAAAAAGCCTTGGGTATCATCAGAAATCTTGGATCTTATGGGAGAGAGGACACAAATGGGCGCATCATAACTGACGTGGAAGATAAACTAAAGAAATGGAAAACGAAAACATACCTCTCCGAACTCTGCGACGACGAAAACAACCGGTTTTAGACTCGAACAACGCACACTTAAAAATATCAAGATCAGAAACAGAATATGCCCTGAAAACTATAAAACCCGGTAAAGCTGTTGGTCCTGATCCCATACCCATAGAGATTATCAGGGCCGGCTCATGCACATTTCCCGCCCGGGTGCAAGTCAAAATTTGCCGCCCGGGTGCCAAGAGTTTTTCACAGTTTCTTACTACCCGTCTTTATATTAGCATGAGACACAAGCAGTAAAAGCAGTCTTATGCTGTTATATTATGTATATAGAAATTTAGCATTTCAAGTTTCATTATTATAATAGTATTATTAAAAAAATGTTTTCATGACCTTCCCACGTATTTTTTAAAACACAAAATATATGTTGTAACGTATGGTCTGACTGAAAAGTGAAACACCTTGTACAGGCAGGGTGTTCCAACGAGGACTGAACAGGGACTTATTTTTGAACTTCCTTGTATTTTTGAAACATACCAAAATAGCCTTTCGATGTATTTTTTCTGCTAAATTGAAAAATTGAACCAAAAAAACATTTGAACCAATAACAAAAGACTTACACCATGGATGAACTGCTTTTTAAACGGAACACCCTGTATATTACCACATTTTTGGACTCTCTAGAGAAATCTAAACACATTTCGTGTATAATATTCTATACCTATCCTTAGCTATTTACGAAATATTGACAGTTGAAAGTCGAGCATATGGACACTTTGACAGGCTCTAAAATCTAAACTGCAAGAGATCAAAGAAAACGGTTTGAACATTTAGCGCAGCGAAATAGGGCGAAAAATAGTTAAAAAAAATTTTTTCAGGTATAACCAGATGAAACCTTCATGGCATTATTGAAGGCGTCATTGGACATCCTGAAAGGCCATTTACGACTTTTTTTAACGGTACCGATTTTTTTAAAATCGAAAAATGTATAAATTTTGTGAAAATAAAAAAAACAGACTTTTTATTACTTACTACGCAATATCTTCGGAACTGTTTGACATATTTTAATTATTTTTTTTTGTTTGAAAGCTGACACATTAGCGCATGTGACAGCATAAAAAATATATAAAAACAAGTTTTGTTTAAGAAAGAAATAAAAGGGAATCTAATAGCTTCGTTTTCCTGGTGATGACTTTTCGACGAATCGGAAAACTTTTCTATTTTAAGGAATTTCGATACATAGTCTGCGAACAAAATGAAGCAAGAAGTATAAAAATGTTTTCTAAAAAAACTGCTACAATGTACAATTCATATTTTAGGTAATATTGAATGTTCAATAGAGTAAAACATTGCGCGCTTGTTGCTAGGCCTCCGCGGGGATAACACCGCGTCATCGCGCTCGCCAGTGTGCAGTACAGTAACGCCAAGTCCTAGGTGAGCGATTTACAGGCGACGCGAACGCGAAGCGCTGGCGATGCCGTACGAAAAGTTAATATAGTCGCACGGCATCGCCACTGATTCGCGTTCGCGTTCGCTGCAAATCGCTCACGTAAGACCGGGCGTAACACAAAGGTCGTAATGTGCAGCCATAATTTTGTAGAATTCGTTTGGGGCTATAAAAAAGGGAAATGGATTGTTTATTATGTGGTCAGTTATTAAACGATAATGACAAACTCGTGCGAAAACCCACAAAAAAAGGACTGGAAATGATTGTTAATGCCGCAGAAAAGAGAAAGGACTATTTTAGCAAATATATTTTACAGAATAAGGATAAGGAATCTAGTTTAGGCGGCTGTATTAAAGACAAATATCACGTGGCTTGTAGGAAAGCATATACCAGTGAATAAAATATATCTTCTGCTTCTGAAATAAGTAACACTTTACATGAAAATATTCCTACTAGTTCTAAAACAAGAAGTAGTGACACTCTTTTTGATATACGAAAAATGTGTCTGATTTGCAATTCGTGTGGAGTAAGAAAAAGGCAGTAATTAACCTATATTCAAACCGGTAAGTCTTTACAAATTTTGGCATTTTGTTTCGTAACAGAGTGCATAGTGCACCAGATGAAATGAAATTTAGTTCAGCTTAAATGAAATTTAGTTTACCTAGAGATAATCTCGGCCTACATCGAGTTATTTTATTATATATGATTTAAAACATTTCTGCTTTGTGCTCGCTAATTGGCAAAAGATTTCATTTTCAAAACCATAATTTATATTTACATCAGAATTTGTTTCAGTACAAACTGACTGATCTGAGTTCTCGTTATCTGAATTTAAAGTTTTTTCTTGCGCGATTGACGCCACTTTATACTTTTGACTAATTTTGGACTTATTTTTAAAGGCGTTTATATTTCTTGCTGAAATATACTGACTGAGGAAATTTTTAAGGTACTTTGCATCATAGGCAAATATATCTTCATAACCAGAGAGCTTGCAAATCATAGAAATGTCCTCCCTTTTTTAGTAGATTTGATTATTTTTTCGTATGTATTGCCGGTGCCTAAAAACAAATATTATTAAGCAAAACTAATAGTGGTGAACCATTAAAATTTTGCAATAAATTGTATTTAGATTTCATAACGTTTCTCAACAGTTAAAAAGAAGCATATCAAATCTTTTGCCAATTAATGAGCACAAAGCAGAAATGTTTATACCATTATAATAAAATATCTGGATGCAGGCCGAGATTATCTAGAGGTCGACTAAATTTCATTTAAGCTGAACTAAATTTCATTTCATCTGGTGCACTATTAACTCTGTTGCGAAACAAAATGCCAAAATTTGTAAAGACTTACCGGTTTGAATAGGGGTTAATTTCTGCCTTTTTCTTACTCCACACCAATTGCAAATCAGACATAATTATTTTTCGTATATCAAAAAGAGTGTCACTATTTCTTGTTTTAGAACAAGTAGGAATATTTTCATGTAAAGTGTTACTTATTTCGCAAGCAGAAGATATATTTTTTCATAATACCTCTCTGAAAACTATCATTTTCGACGTCTCTATAGAGCACAGAAAGTAAGTCTTTTCGGTCCGGGCACGGGAAAAATTTTCCCTGTCTCTAATTAGGGAGCGGGAAAAGTTTTCCCGTTCCCTGATTTTAAGTGCTAAATTTGCAGTTATTTAGTCACAGAATAAGCATAAAGTACAATAAATTGGGTTAAAATTATACAGCGATACACTCTACAAGATTAATATAGTACATTTTAGCGTCAATAGTCTAATTTTAAGTAAAATTATTTTATTTAATCTGACATTACTTGTCACAAATACTTCAAAATTAGCTGCCTATTCAATTACAACAAAGCATACAAACACATTTCCATAGCAACGCTTGATGAATTATAGATAAATACCTGTCTTGCTTGTCTTGCAAGTTTGACGTTTGCTTTCATTTGAATACAAAATGTATTATGACATGATTTTGGATACGTAAAATTATAATAATTTTATGTTTATGTCTTGATTTCAGAGAGGTATTATGAAAAATATCGTTCATTACACGGCCAGAAACAGCTTTTCCTGTGCTTGCACGACTTCCGGTGTTCGCCTACGCCTCACACCAGAAACTGTCGTGCGCGCACCGGAAAAGCCTAGTTTCCAGACTGGTAATGAAATATACTATTCTAAGATTGACAGCACATTTCAATCAGCAAAGTATTACTTTTGACATAAGTTGTCAAACTATAATTATTATGGATATATACATTTCCATAGCAACCAACCGTTCCAACAATTGTGAGTTCTATCCAATTTTGTTTTATTTATCAAATTATCACTACAGGGAAAATAAAAAGATTGTGGGAATTGTAATAATTTGCAAATATACAATATACATATATCATTATAACAATCGGAGAAAAGATTATATGTTCAACTCGGCAGCAAAGTAGAATGACTGCCTTAGCTGAATTCCTCAGCCGCGGCAGTCAATCTACTATACTTTGCTGCCTAGTAAAACAAATAACTATTGTTCACTAGTATGTTATTTCCTACAAGCCACGTGATATTTAACTTTAATACAGCCGCCTAAAATAGATTTCTTATTCTGTGAAATATATTAGCTAAAATAGTTCTTTCTCTTTTCTGCGGCATTAACAATAATTTCCAGTCCTTTTTTTGTGGGTTTTCGAACGACGAGTTTATCATTATCGTTTAATAACTGTCCACATAATAAACAATCCATTTCTTTTTTTTATAGCTCCAAACGAATTATGCAACATACGACCTTTGTGTTACTACACTGCACACTGGCGAGCGCGATGACGCGGTGTTATCCCTGCGGCCGCCTAGCAACCAGCGCGCAATGTTTTACTCTATTGAACTTTCAATATTACCTAAAATATGAATTGTACGTTGTAGCAGTTTTTTTAGAAAACATTTTCATACTTCTGGCTTCATTTTGTTCGCAGACTATGTATCGAAATTCTTTAAAATAAAAAAGTTTTCCGATTCGTCAAAAAGTCATCACCAGGAAAATGAAACTATTAGATTCCCTTTTGTTTCTTTCTTAAACAAAACTTGTTTTCATATATTTTTTTATGCTGTCACATGCGCTAATGTGTCGGCTTTCAAACAAAAAAAAAATAATTAAAATATGTCAAACAGTTCCGAAGATATTGCGTAGTAAGTAATAAAAAGCCCGTTTTTTATTTTCACAAATTTTATACATTTTTCGATTTTAAGAAAATCAGTACCGTTAAAAAAAGTCGTAAATGGCCTTTTAGGATGTCCAATGACCCATTCGATAATGCCATAAATGTTTCGCCTGGTTATACTTTAAAAAAATTTTTTTTCTTCAAACGTCAGTAGATCCGTCATTACTCGACTGTGTAGGCGGCAGTGAAGTTTCGTTTTTCCTCCGCCGGAGCTTTACTTTTCACTTTTCCGCCGGCGGAGGTAAAAGTGTTATCATAGCAACATAGATGCAATACAAGCAAACATCAAAATAAGCGTCAACAACTCAACAGTTATTAAACTAAAATTTGTATTTATCATTCAATGTGTGACTGCATTTCTAAAAATCACTAATTTAGGAACAAATTGGTTATTATTTTATCGAACTTACTCAATAACTGCTTATCAATACGGAATTAAAACGCAATCGAAAACGCAATTTTAAAAATATAATTATTGTTGACAGTGCCCACTGACAGCTTTATGTTACATTACCACAGCTTACCAAACAATCAGCTATCCAACTCTTAACATTTGAACGATATGCGCATTTCCTCGCGCAGGCCGCCATTCTGGGTTAAAATCTATCAAATCCGACAGTGTTGGCTCGTCGCTCGTGGTCGTGTCAGATGAGTTGTTTGTGTTAACCAGTGTCGTAGTTTCAGTTTAGGTATATATATTTTCTAGTTATAGTAATTAACAGTGTACATACGTTCTTGAACAAACTACTTATTTTATAATATCTATCTGTGCTTGTATATAATAGAAATGGATAAACCGCGAGGTGGACACGTTTGTGCCGCTAAAAACTGCAGTGCGAAAAGTTATGAATCTAACAAGAAAATAAGTTCATTTAGATTTCCCAAAGATGCCATTAGGTAAGTTTTTTTGACAAGCATCTTAAAAATGATGTCCTATTGTAGCCTAGAAATATATTTCATTAATGTAAGCATGGCTGTTTTTACTGGAATGTAATTAATTTTGAATGTAATACTTCTTACTATGATATTGTTTATCCTTAAATGAAGATTATGTTACAAATTACCTTAAACAAATTTGTTGTTTTAGTAGTTATTTGTGTTTTTAGAGCGTAAAGTAACGGATTGCCGCTTGAGAAAGAATATTACCGCGGAGCGCGTTATCCTTTCGAAAATGGCAATCTTACTTCCCGCTCAAAAAATACACATAACTTTTTCTATAGCCGCATTTTTTTAAATTAAATGCACATTTTTCTCTCTACTTATTCTGAAATTTGCAAATGACATGTCATTTTTCGCATATTATATTCGGGCATATTTAGAGCAGGAGTGCCAGCATCCATTGTAACAAATGCACGACTGTCATTTATTTATACTTTTGGTTGGTGTCACTATCCATAGCACACTCGACGGAAAAAGTGAGAATATTCTTTTCCATGTACGCTTTAGAGCATAAAATAAGAATGCCGCGGCGTTCGTCGATTTTGCGATTTCATTTGAAATTACTAATTAGTTATTTTGCGCACGGCTGTAGAAAAAACAATTTTTGTACAGGGTGGCACGTTTAAGAGGGGCCTATAACTTAACTCGAAAACGATGGGGGTTGCAAAAAAAATTAAATACCAAATAATACAATACAAATAATACAAAATAATGTTTATTTTTTTATATTTTTTAATCGACACTTTTTTATATACAGGGTGATCAAACAAAGTTATATTTTTTTCAATGAAACACCCTATATTTTATTACATTTTTGGATTCTATTTAAAATTCTAAGCATATTTGATGTATGATGTTATATCTCTAGAGTAAGTAGGTACTTTCACAGCTATCAACAGTTAAAAATCGGTACTTTGGTTACTTTTCACCCTGGTATCAAGTATACCATTAGAGATTGAGCAAACTGAATTCCACATTCCTATCTTAACTTTTTAAGAGCTATCTGACAGTACTAACTGGCAGGTGGTACAATGGGTACCAAATCTGGTACCTCGGAATGTGAAATTAACTTTACTTCATCTCTAATGGTCTTTTTGCTACCAAGGTGAAACTTAGCCAAAGTACCGATTTTCAACTGTTTATAGCTGTGACAGTACTATCTCTACATCAAATATTCTGAGAATTTTAAGTAGAATCCAAAAATGTAATAAAATATAGGGTAAAATATAGGGTTAAAAGATGTAACTTTGTTTGACCACCCTGTATATAAAAAAGTAACAATTAAAAAAATACAAAAAAATAAAGGTCATTTTACTAGGAACAACTTTGGTATTTAGTTTTTTTTGCAACCCCCGTTGTTTTCGAGATAAGCTATAGGCCCCTCTTCAAAGGGACACCATGTGCAAAATTAACATTGTTTAAAACTCATATCCATAGCTTTTCAAACCTTAAATTATATTAAATATTAGCTTCAAATACATGTACCTCTAAATCGCTTAAAAAAGGTTGTTTTACATTTGTGTACTTTTATGTATAATGTAATAATGTTGTCTTAGGGCAAGGACATGGCTCATAAGTAGTCAAAGAGAAGACTTGCTAAGTATGGACAGTGACAGACTTTATCAAAACTACAGGCTTTGCAGTATCCATTTCGAGCCCAAAATGTTTACCAACAGCCAGTTTTGTCGTTTAAACCACAATGCAGTAGCTACGCTTTTTAGAGCATTCGAAGGATCCTCAAAAAATGATCACTCCTATTGTTCTTGGGAGCCCGTTATTTTGCAAAAACCAGAAGTTTCTTCCAAGAAGATTAAAATTATTGGGAACGTGCTCATTACTCCAGGTAAATATTCTAGTATAGCAGCCAAAATAAAAAAAAGAGATTTGACAACAAACCTATGTTATACCTTAAATAGTTATTTTTGTAAAATAAATCAATATTTCTATGATTTCAGTGGTTTATATTTCCTTTCTTCCCGCTTAAGACAGTATCTTATATAAAAAAACTAAGTATATCCCTTTAACTTTTTTATTTTAAGTGTCTCAAAAAAATTAAAAGTATGGTTATGTAGGTACTGAAAAATACTTTTTTTCTGCGTATAAAAAATATTGGAAAAATGATAAGTATACAGGGAAAAACAAGAAGTTAATTTTTTTTCAATGGAACACCCTATATATGAATTTATTTTTCGATTCCTCGTAAAATTCTAAGCATATTTTATGTATGATGTTATACCTCTAGAGTTAGTGGTTTCACAGCTATAAACAGTCGAAAATCGGTACTTTGGCTACTTTTCACCTTGGTAGCAAGGAGATCATTAGAGATGGAGTAAAATGAATTTCACATTCCTATCTTAACCTTCGAAGAGCTATCTGATGGTGCTAACTTATGATACCTGCCGAGGTACCAGATGTGGTACCCATGGTACCGCCTGCCAATTAGTACCATCAGATAGCTCTTGAAAAGTTAAGATAGGAATGTGAAATTTATTTTACTCCATCTCTAATGATCTTCTTGCTACCAAGGTAAAAAGTAGCCAAAGTACCGATTTTCAACTGTTTATAGCTGTGAAACTACTAACTTTAGAGGTATAACATCATACATAAAATATGCTTAGAATTTTACAAGGAATCGAAAAATAAATT
>MU193196.1:13715-24979 GCA_016904865.1 Pissodes strobi | reverse complement strand
TATAGTTTATATTAGTGTTCTTGTCTTCTCTAGAGTGCAAAGGTATGCTTCCATGAAAATGTTATCCTGTTTATAATGTTACAGTCGTCTATACTTCTGAGCCAGTAGAATAATAATTTTGTTAATACATTCAACAAGTTAAGCAGGTCAGGGATAATGTTTTTTTTTCATTAAAAAAATGTGTGCCTGATATTGGTGGTTCAGAACATTACAGTAGAAATTGTTTGAAGATGACTTCTTACCTTCAGTGTGAGAGTATGCAGACCTGTAAATTAGAGGAGCTGTTCTCTGAGTATCCATTTAGTTGAAAAAAACCTAACGTCAGATGTGAACTTTTTGGAAAGTTTGCAATAACTTTATTTTTGATTTTTGATCAAGAATAAAACAAGAAAATTGGGGTAGGGATTTTAGTTGAGAGACGATTGATCGTACGGAGATTTTTCGGCATGGCAACAAATCCTCTATTTACGGGCCTGTTTGTATGTGTGACTGACTGAAAAAAAATCCTGTTATTTATTATTTAATTTGGTGTATAGTATTTTCCATAACAATGTGATATTTTGTGTTAAATGTAAATTTTTGTTTTAATATTTGTTTTTTTATTGTCCTTTTCCTTAACAGTTAAAATAATGTATCAATAATAGAATGTGGATAGAGTGATAATGATTAAATAGTAAAACATTGAAATTGCATATATCTCTAAATTGCTGAAAAATTAGCATATGTATGCAGATGGAACAACGACAGTTTACTTTTTCTAGGAAATTTATTTATATTTTAGATTTGAGATATTGTGTCACAAGGCATATATAGTGTGTATATGTAGGTATGTATTAACATATGATAAAATTAGATGGATTGAATGGCACTAAATCCAGGGCTATCCTTCCATCTAAGCCATCAATTTTGCTAAGGTATTTTAGGTTAGATAGGAAGAAAACTTTTAGCGAATTAAGTTAAAATGCCCCTTGAGCCATGGGGGGGGGGTCCAAACCTCCCTTATCTACGGCCCTGAGATCTACCAGCCTATTTAGGATTTCACTCGACCTTGCTTTTATTCATTTATGTCCTACCGTTCTTGCTCAATCAATTCAAAAAAGGTTGCAAGCTATGCAATACTTGCGTTTACAATGTTTGGCTGCAAAATTTTGCGGTTCGCGGGTAGTATAGCTTACTGTAAAATGGGCTTAAGCAGCTGATAATTATCCACGGTCGCCAGATTGTTCGGCTCGATTTCCTCAGTTTTACCACCAAATTTAGGACTTCGAAAAAAATCCCCAAATAAATTGGTTTATTTGCTTTTCGTAGGTTATGATTTGTTATTCCTGGACTTTAATATATTTTTGTAACTGAAATATTTTCCACCTACCTCCACAAAATATGCTGTGTTACGAATAAATCCCCATAAATTAGAAAATATTTAGTGCAAATAAAAGTTACTTATTGTCAAGGGAAATTTTTAATTTTCAAATGAAAGAACTTATAACCAAAACATTAAAACAAGATTAAAAAGAAACTGTGTGTGCTTAAGATTGCAAGCCAGACAATTTTAACAAAGCAATACTAAAAACTATATAAAATTAGAACAAAAATCATGTGTGCAGTTTACACGCGGTAGAAGTTAAACCTTGATCAAATCCCAGCTAAAAAGGATTCTGGTACATTTTTAAAAGAACAAATATTTTTATTAAAAACCACTTCTAAATACGGCCACTCTATTTTGTAGCACCCTATTTCGACAGCACATGTACATAAATTTGTATGCAGTTCTGGAAACAGTATTTAAAAAATATCTAAGTAACTATATATTCTTGTTTTAGTTTTCGAGGTAAGTATATTTTAAACAAACCACTGTATATTTTTAAATCAATAGCTACAGTCCGTATCTTTGTATCACAGCATATTATAATTGTTAAAATACTTATTATAATTATTATGTTCCATTCCAAACGGCCTTTTGTAGTTATTTTGGCAAATGACATGTAATTAACTATTAAACATAATTTAGGTATGTATTTTTTGAAGTCAAATGGTAACAAAACTAGTTTATATATGAATTAATACGTTTTCCGTTGTCAGAGCTTGCTCCCTAATTGCGACGCCATCTTAGATTTAGACATCAGGTGTTTTTTGGACCAATCGTTCACAGACGTTAGGGACTAGCATCTTCAGATAGCGGTCTGTTTTGAACTTTTCTGGTGACCTTCGACGCCCTTGGTCGAATGTCGGCAATAATAATTAAGTTATTTCGCATGGCCCTCCGCTCGCTTCGCTGGATCCGGGGCGCAATCACACAAAACCAACCAAAGCTATACTCAAAATAAAAACGTTTTACAAACATAACCTAAAAGATGATTAAAAACAGCTTGGCACTGGCGGGGATCGAACCAAGAACCTTCGCATCACGAACACACTATCTAACCACTGACCTACCAGACGGGTGGAAGTAATTCAGTGTACCACGACATGGACGACTATGGAACTGCAGTTCGCCGAGGATGTACTTGTCGCACTCATTGCACTTGCTTGATGTGTACTTTGGTTAATTTGCGCATGAGCTAGCGAGGCAAATAGTATAGTATATTTCACATATTAAAATCATAAATATGGTATGTACGTTTTGAAATCCAAGTCAGTGTGAAACGCCCTCAAATTTAGGAAATTTATTTGTCGTATAACTTTAATGAGATTCCAAAAATGAATAGATGTTTGTGGTGGATAGAAATAATTGAAAAACACATATGATTACAAAACAATATGAACCTTAGTTTTCAAACGGGATGTAACTGCAGATATTCATTTATATATTTTTGGGTTAAGAGGTAAATAAAACATGATATTGTCACACTTCAAATTTTATTGCCCCTTAAATAAAATAGTGTATTTTTGTCTTATATTATAGGTATTCTTCTTTAGACATTTGTTTGGCTTCATGGGAAAATCTCACATTTCTGTACAAATCCATAATTAATTTACATAATTGTATTCTATGATTGGCATCTTCACTATAAGTTCTCACCGACAAATTGTCCAAGTTTGAAATAACAATAAACAAAGTAAGTATAGGCATTTGAGTAAAGTACAAAGCAAACAGTAAACACCAAAATGAACGACTGTAAACGGCAACAAACAACAAAAACTTCGAAATAACAATAAACAAAGTAAGTATAGCGATTTGAGTAAAGTACAAAGCAAACAGTAAACATCAAAATGGACGACTCACAGTGACTTTAATACTGTAAACGGCATATATTTATTAAATATATGATAAACGGCAATAAACAACAAAACGGCAAACGAGCTGACAATTCGGCGCTCGTGGAGGCGATCATATATTTGTAGTATTAAATATATGGAGGCGATCGATAATCGAAGGGGCAACGCTTATTGGTTGAAATAATTGACTTGCGCTCAACGCTGAAAGTACACATCGATCATTCTATCTCGTTTTTATTTCTGACAAATTTTGGCTCGACTCACGATATAGTAGTATTAAATATATGGGTAGTTCATATACTTAAAAAGAAAATGGGGTAGTTCTCCCGATTCGGGTGGTCTCGTGGAACTGGTTCGGGCAAGGTCGGGTCGCGTCGTGGAACCGAACAGAAAAGTTCAAAACAGATACTGGCACATCAAGGGGCACATCCACTTTGACCTCGACGTTATCTCCGTCTCGTGCGCATGCGTATAGTGTAGGCAACTTCTACGACTTATGACGACACACACAGAAATTAGCATATGTTTTTGGTTATGTTTTATGTTTTTTTCTTTTTGTGTGTTTTATAAGCACTTGTTAAACATTTGTTCTAATTAGATAAATTTATGTTTATTATTTAACTAAACAGTACAATGGAAGAGAAAGGGAGACCGTAAGAATTATTTTATCTAATTAGTTATCAGACGGAATTGGATTAGGAATCTGAATCTAGTGACTGCCTGAAAATAGTTTTTTTATATATTTTTTTGTTGAAATATTTCAAATTGAAGCACAGTAATATTTCGTTTTTAGAGAAAAAGATACGTCAAAAGAGACCAGCACAAAAGCAGGAGCGCGAAAGGTAAATTAATTTTATTGCAACTATTTTATATATATCTCGGTAGATGATCCTTGACCAATTTATTTTTTTATACATTAGTAAAGTTTTATTATTTTATCCATTCTATACAATATTCCTTTATTTAAAAATTATAGGAAGCCACTATAAATACTTTTTCTTATGCAGTTAATATTTGGGAAGGATTTGATACTTTCATATAACAGCTTTTTGGCAAAAAAATACCTAATGTGACATATATGCACTTTTTGGGCCAGCAATAAGGTACCCATTTTTCCATAATCACAGCAATTAATTTATTGAACAACCAAATTTTGTTGTACAGTACTTTTTTAATAATTCTAAGTAATATATTATTTATGCAGCAATATTCACATGTAAATCATTTAATTTTAGATTATTAGTACATTCTCTAATGAAATAATGGTCTTTCTTAAAAAAGCTGTTTAATACCTCATTAAATGTTCTTAATGAGACATTTTTCATGTTATTGAGAATTTTATTTATTTAATTATTTATTAAGATCAATATCTACAGTATTAACTAGTTAAAGATACAACACCATACACCATTCCTAGCTAAAGCAAATATGATCCAATTAATAGTTGGCCTAGTAATCCTGATTCAAAACCAATGTTTTTTGTTCGAGAATTCATGTATACTGCTTTAAGCGCATAATATCCACATTTAAGTCACTTACATATTTATTGAGGTAATAACACATATGGTAAAGATTGGTGCATGGATAGTTCAGATAGAAAATATTTTTATATCTTATGCTATCATTCTTGACTGAAAATGAAAACTGAGCTAAAATGCCTGCATTATTCACTTTATTAGTTGAGAGTTTATATAACATACAAGATATATTTTTATTCTTCTGTTTTCAAGAAATAGTTTGTTGAAAATTTGGAATAATTGTCAGCAGTTGTCCCTGAGGAAGACGGTACCCAAATTTTGTATTCAACATATTTTAACTGATTACCCTGAAACGAGCCCTGAAACCTCTCTATAGTCTTGATCCACACTCATATTGTGGTGACCAAACTGTACTGGCATTCTCAAGTTTAGGCAAGATGTGACAATCAACCAGCATGTAGTCTGTACTTTGTCCCATATATAATAGTTTTCTTTAAAGAGAATGACATAGTAACACTTTTTAGTATATAAGATATATCCATTATCAACACACTAGTCAAATATCCAATTCAGGTTCTGTAGGCATTCACAATCATTCATTAATATTTCCCAGAACAATTTAAAATCATCAGCAAATATCCAAGCTTGCAAGTTCTTAATGGCTTGACAAATACCATTGCATAAACAATAACAGTCCTATATTTGAGGT
This sequence comes from Pissodes strobi, assembly GCA_016904865.1. Lineage (NCBI taxonomy): Eukaryota > Metazoa > Arthropoda > Insecta > Coleoptera > Curculionidae > Pissodes > Pissodes strobi. Next base: position 19,576 of record MU193196.1, on the reverse strand, counting down.
TTGGTTTGAGGGGCTCCAGACTTATTCTTATACAAGTTAGAAGTAGCATCCCATGTCTCTATTTACCGATATTTATTAGATAAATAAGAAAAAATAAATAAGTTGACCAAGTTTTCTGTCAGATGCATCTTTTTGAATGACTGAATAATTACACTAGGTTTTATTTTATCAAAAGCCTTCTCCATATCTGTGATTAATATTACTTTAATCTGCATTTTGTATATCTAAAGCTTCATGCAGATATTGTACAAATGTCAAACTTGTAATGAATGAGGAGAAGACCGAAAGAATTATCTTTTCTCTTAGAGACCTGGGTGATGTCAACGGAGAGAGAAAATATGTTCAGTTCCTTGGAGTCTACATTGACCCTACTCTTAAATTGGAGACTCATATAAATCAGGTTTCAGCAAAATTAAGTTAAGGCTCTTTTTGCGCTCCGGAATTTGTCTCAATTTGTCTCGGAAAACTTACTAAAAACAGCATATTATGCTATTTTCCATTCAGCGCTGACTTATGCTGTTCTAGTATGGGGTCACTCCCCTCATGCAGAAATGCTCTTTAGGCTACAGAGAAAGGCAATTAGAATCATGGTGAGGACTGTAGGAAGACTATTCTTTCAGCTTAAAATATTATACTTGATAACTTACTGTACTTAAAGGATCATCTGGGGAGGTTTCGGGTGCACAGGGATGTTCACGGCTATGATACTAGACAGAATAATTTACTAGTACCTGCCTGCCATCAGTTAAAAAGATGTCAAAACGGTCCAGGCTATCTTTCAATTAAGTTTTATAATAGTGTTCCTAATGAAATGAAAACCCTGGAGAGAGGCAAATTTAAAAATGAAATTAAAAAGCATCTTTTATTAAATAGATTTTATTCTTTTGAGGAATTTTAATAACAAATGTAGTTTTGATTTAGTTTTAGATTTCTTGTATTAACAATTTTATTTTTGTACCTATTTTATATACCGTTGACAAGCATAAATACTGTTTGTATGATGGCATGAATAAACTGAGTATGAGTCATGAGGTTAGTTAATGATGCGAATATTTGGTAGAAATCCATGTTGGTGGATAGAGATTGTATGCTTAATTTCTTCCTAGATTCTTTTAAAAATTATTATTTTAAATAATTTGGAGACATCATTCATTATACTAGATAATTGATTACTAATTTGCTACCTGCTGTTTCGCGCTACTTTTTTTTCAAGTATTGGGGTAAGTAGATTAATGAAAACAAATATTAAACATAATCAATAATGGCTGCAGTGAGGAATCACCCTTAATTTTGTACCCAGGTACGCCATCTGGCTCTATAGCCCTTTTACCCTTACATTTATTTACTGTAGCTAGGATTGCCAGGTGCCCTGGATTTCGCAGGATCTCCTGGATTTGAGACCCGAATTTAAGCGTCCGGCGACCACCTCCGACAGGACGCCTAATGTCTTGGATTTCTTAAATGTTTAAATTACAAATTGTTTTTAGGCTATTTATCTTTGTGCCATCTTTCGCTAAACGGAAAAAACTCCGTAATACGATCCACAGATCGCTTTTTGGGATTGATCAAACAGCGCGAGCTGAAAGCCACTGTAGGGCTGACTAGCGGCTGAGTGATTTTTGGGGGATTCCCCGATTTGTATTTGCATTATGTGATATAATTTACATCTAGTGGAAGTGGGCATGTGGTACCATAACTGATAAGTTTTTATTTTTCCAGTTGTCAATAGTTTTCGTCAAGTTATATACTTAAGTATTTGTTTTTAAAAATTTTTGTTGTTATAAAGGAATCATAAGGTAAGATTTTTTGGAATTAAAAAGTCAGTGAAATATATTTTGATGGTGCTTTGTTTTAGTATTTTGTAAATATGGATGACCCAGCAACACCACCAAAAAAGGCTAAACGATTAAATCAATATAGAAAAAAATGGGAAAATAGGTTTTCTTGGCATAAAGAAGACAATGAAAAAGCTCGGTGCAACTTATGTAAAAAGGCATTTTCATGGGGATATAAAATGGCATGCGGAAGGCGTTGAGCACTAAAAACATGAAATTGTGATAAAACAAAATAAAACCCTACAATCATTTTTGGGGCGGGAAGTTATGGATCATCCTCAAAAAAAAATACTGGCTGCAGAAGTGACAAATGTGTATCACACAGTTAAACATGCCCATTCATATAATTTATTTATTGGGTTATGCAACACAGTTGATTTCAGTAATGTATCATGATTCCCAAATTGTGACTAAAACTCATTTGGTTAGAACGAAAGAAAGTTTGATAGCTTTTAATATTATTGGCCCTATGTCAATAGAAAATGCATTATATGAGCTTCACAAAGGAACATTTGTTGGAATCCCAACAAATGCTTCTAATCATGGAAGCGCTAAGCTCCAATACTTCTAAGGTATTATATTCCATCAGAAGGAATACAATTGTGTCTTCTTGATTTTTTCGAAAACCCCGATGAGACAGCAAATGCCATTTATGCTAATTTAAGAAATATAATTCAGCATGCTGGGCTATCATTAAACAACATGTCTTGCGATTCGGCTGATAACGGAAGTGTAAATTTTGAACACTTTCGTTCTGGTGTACCAATTATTTTATAAAGAAAATAATACAGTTCTAGCCTAGCAGTGGATTGTCCTGCTCATATAGTGAACAATTCTGTGAAAAATGCTTTAGCAAAATGCTGTTTTGATGTAGAAACCTTAATTTTAAAATTTTTTCATCCCGAGGTAAAAGGTGCAAAGAATTAAAAGTTTTTTTTAATTTCGTTGCTTTGGAATGTGAAACTATTCTAAGACGTGTCCACACGTTGGCTAAGTTTATTTCCAGCCATAGACAGTTTAATAAATTTTTTTCCAGCAATCAAGAGTTACTTCATTTCCCAGGAAGATCAAATTCCCATTTCCCTTCAGGTTTTTTTTTCTGAAGATGATAGATGATTTTATAGTACAGAAAACTGAATGTTATTTAAGTTTTTTCACCACACCCTGAAAAAAAATTTTAAACGGTACAAAAACTTGAAAAAGCTAATTTACTTTGCTTTGAAGTTTATAATATTTTAAAATCTCTGAGAAAAAAATTATTCAAAGGATAAATGACCATTTCTTTGGTTTTCTAGCGACAGGTCTTTTAAAAACTTTTTCTCCAAATGAGTAAATTAATCCTTTTTACAATATAAAAATATTGCTGCTTATCTTGATTCAAAATATGATTTTTCGGAAAATAATTTGTTTTCCAAATTAAATATTTTTTTCTAAAAAGGCCTTTGAAGTTTGAATCAGTAGCGGAAATCGTAACTAACTTATTCATTGACATAAATATTGATAACTTATATGAGGAATTTTGTATAATAAAACCTACCCTTGATAAAGCTTGCACTTTACCTGAGGCATCTATTATCCAGAAATGGAATAACATGTTCACAGCTAATCCCAAAATTATAAATTTAAAAAATTAGACAATTCGTTTTTTCAATATACAGGCCAAATGCTGACTGAAAGGATTTTTGAAGTGAAACTTCATTAGCGAACGCTTAACAACGTGAAGCGCTTATCAAAGTGAAACGCATGTTCCAGTATAGCTAGAGTGTTGAAATTTGAGAACATGTAGCTGGGGTAAAATGAGGATTCTGGATGAAAACTGGACCCCGTTCGGCCAGGAAGGGGGGAGAAGAAAAAAGTAAAATAATTAATTCCGGGAAAACGGGAAGAGCTACGAAGTCGAAATTTTTAGCATGGGGGGCTTGACCGGAGCTCTAATCTTTTTGGCACCTAGGGGATTTTTATTGGTTAAACCATTCAATCCAATAAACGCGCGGGTGCGAAAATCGTATATGAAATGTAATTCGGTGCCAAATTCAGGTACGGAATGTAATAACAGTTTACGGAGCGGCCCAGTGAATTGCTTTCAGCAACCCGGGTGGCGGCAGTAGTTAGATGCTGTGGTTGCCTCCGGGTTCGATTCCCGTCTGTGGAAAGGATTTTTTTTTACTTTTTATTAAGGTTATGTTTGTTTCTTGTTTGGTTTCGCCCCGGAGCGAAGCGAGCGGAGGGCCATGCGTGAAGTTAACAGTACTACCTACAAACCGCTGTTTGAAGACGCTTGTCTTTAAAAGACGCCTCTCATTGGTTGATTGGATAGAAGTTCAAATTTTGAGTGGTTTGACCAATAACAACCCATAGGTGCCAAATGCATGTACGAAATGTATTAATGCCCCCCCCAATCAGTAGGGGTGGGAGATACCCCCACATCTCCCGGATATCCAAAAATTTTCGAAAAAATGGAAAAAGTTGAAAAAACGTAAAAAAAATCCGGAGTTAATAAAACTATTATAACACGAAAAAAGGAAAAAAAAATAATAAAAAAAAAGTTAGAGAAACGTGGGTTTTTGCGAAAAAAAGCCGAAGGAATTCAGCTACGAGGTCGGGGATGGCAAAAATGGGGAAAAATGCTTTATGAATAAAATTTTTTTTTTTAATCAAATCAAATAAGAGAAAAAAACAGAATAAGAAGAAGGGGCCTATTGCCTACTGACGAATTATCCAACTATCGACGTATCTCACTCAACAAATCGTCTTCTATAATTCTTTTAACATAATAACCTATGTGTAGACTACCAATATGGGTTAGTTTGTGTAGTAATCGGTCTACCACAATGGCTATAATTAAGCTGGCCAAGGTGCTGACAGGGGCGTTGGAAGAGGACAGACGGTGTTGCTTCAGTCATGCTGTAAGACTTAATCAAAGCTTTTGATTGTGTGGTTCATGATTTTTTTGCTTCAAAAGCTTCATCATTATTCTACGTACCACAGATAAACCTCTTGAATTATTACCATATCACTATTAGGGCTATTGAACTGATTAAATGCCTATCGGTGTGGATTCACTTCTGGACCTCTGTGCGTGCGTCTGGATCCCCAGCTTATATGGGACTTTGACACTGCCTTTGTTACCTCAAAGTTGACTAGGAGCCTCTATTTGCTTCGGGCTCTTGCGGACAATGTCTCTGAGGGCGTCCTGCGAGCTGTTTATTTGCGGTCTTCCAGTCTCATTTATCATATGCAGTTCTGGTGTGGGGCGATGCCACTGGGGTGGAGGATTGCAGACAGGCTTTCAGGGTGCTGGGATAATACTCCGTTCCGTCCATGTCCTATGTGAAAGCGAGTTTGAGAGCTGTGCGAGATGCAGGAGTTAGCTGCAGGACCGGCTGTAAACCATTATTCATTTCACATAAGATATTTACTCTTGCTCTCTCTATTTTGGAATACTTTGTCTATGTAAGGACAGGACTAACATGCAAAACTTTACTCTGCATTCACTTGCCTGCAGCAGACAGAACATAATTACAGATCAGCTCATAATAAATAAATATGAATGGTGTTACTATTTCTGTTCTCGATCTCATTTGGACACACTCTCTGGCTAAGAATCTCTACTTGATATATCAACTGAGAAAGCTGGTTACTAAGGACATGGTTCACATGGCATATTTTTCATTCTTTCACACTCATTTACAATATGAGATTTTGGGATAGGGTCACTGTGGCAATTAGATTGGTAAATACGCCTGTGCGCTATTCTCTATATTGGCGAATTTTCATGTTTAACAAGCAAAGTGAGCTCTTCTCAGCGGGAGTTTCTGGCGAATATCTAGCACCGTAAATTTCAGCAATTCTCACCGATTTTGTTTGGAGGTTAATTGGCAGAGAATAGTTCGCTCTCCTGAGCCATTATCTGCATTCCATGCTGATAAGACAAATATTCTTGCATTTGGTTGTGATCTGAGGGATGTCTATCTTGAGGGTGGTACTATTCAGACTTCTGGAATGTCTAAGTTTCTGGTACTTAGG
>MU193196.1:0-13705 GCA_016904865.1 Pissodes strobi | reverse complement strand
TCTGGTACTTAGGGTTGATAAACAGCTTCGTTTTGAGGAGAATATCTTGGGTTGGATAAAACATTGTCTTCTGGATGATTTGCGGTGAGAGTAGTGACGAAGGAACTGGGTCAACAGATGGCCAGAATGGTGTATTTTTCATTATTTGTAAAATTGTACTTTTTGTCATGCAAAAATACTGTTTGCTTCATTGCCAATATCAACCAAAGAGTGTCATGTAAACAATACTTTATTGATTTAAATCTTCTTACCCTACCATCTCTGTACACACTTGAGACTGCGTCATTGATTTTTAAGAACCGTCATATTGTTCGCCAACCGCAAAAGGCAGATAAATGATTTGCCTTTACCAATACCAACAAAGGCAATGGTCCAGAGATCTATAATATATAATGGCAAAAATATATTTAATCACCTTCCTAATTTCTTAAAAACATCACCAACTAGTGGACATTTTAGGAAAGCACTAAAAATGGTTTTAATCCCAAAAGCCTACTACAGCCTGATTGATTTTTTAAGGATCGTCTGTAGGTTTTAAAGTTTAAAATTTTATACTGCTTTTTATATAGTTCTTTTCAATTTATAAATGTTTTTGTTGTCTTTATTGTCTCGTTTTTTACATATGTTAGGGTTGAGTTTTTTTATAAGATTTTGACACTTTTTCTTAGATTTAATAATTGTAATAGTTAAGGACTTATTTTAATTTGCAATAGGGACTATAATTTTTTCTTTACAATAAAGCACTTTGACTTTGGCTTTGACTTTCATATAAAATATTAACTCTTGCTTCATTCTTTATTTTCTTACTATGTAAAGACTAACGTGCAAAACTTTACTCTAAACTCAGATAATCATAGCTACCACAGACAGAACATAGACACATAATAAGTAAATGGATGAATGATGATACTATTTATATTCTGAACTTTTATAGTAGCTACCACCCCGTATTAGAAGCCTCGACAGTCATTTAAATCTTCTATTACAAATATCTTACTTTTCAAGAGCTAGTGCTGGATATTTGAATGATTGAATGACATTGGTATTTGTTCTATTTAGTTTCACACAAAGTCGTCTTTGCTTGGTATATGAGTTTTTTTATGCTTATGAATTTCTAAATGTACTGTTTTGTAATTTTATAATTTTAGTGTGTTTTTACACTTTTATACTTTAGTTCTATTCTAAGATTTTTTAATTAATCTAATTCTTGTAACATAAAATAGCGCGAGTTAATGACCTTTAACCTCTATTAAAAATATTTACTGTGATAGATGCCCTAAAAATATGTAAGTGACTTGCAGGGATAAAATGATTTTTCTCCCTTTGGATACAATCAATAATTTAGTCAGGCCTTTAATAAGGTATAGTAAGGCTTTCGCTGCTTTAAGTACTAACAATTACAATAAGGTTGTAGATAATATTTCAATTACATATTATTTACATCTGAGTGCTTGAATATCTGTTGACATTTATAAATACAGGTACTGGCATGTAATTTTTTAGTCTGCTTGATAAGTCTATATTTCAAGATTTTTAAGTAAATGTATATATTACAAATGTTCCCAATATAAAGCAATATTTGATCTACAGTCATTACATGAAATAATGCAAGAAGCCAGGCAATGTTCCATCAACAAAAAATTGGAAGATTTAATGCTAGATGATCCATATAAAAATACTAGTGATTTTAAGGATGTATTTCGGAAAAAAACGATATACGCTTTTTCACCAAATGTGACCCACTTTTCACCTTGGGATCCGTATTATCCAGAGCAACCTCAAAGGTCAACAGCGGTGGATGACTCGTAAGTATTACTTGCTTTAGATTTATCAAATAAAATTAGTGTCACCACTCTAGTCTTGGTATTGTATTAATATCATATTTCCTGAAAAATAATTACATACCTAATATAAATCAATTTATATTAAATTTTATTGGAAGTGCAGAATAAGCTTACCCACATGTAGCTCATTAACGCAGTGTTTCAATATTTAAATTTGCCCTTTAGGAATATTTACATCCTTTACATACAAGTGGTTAAATCGGCAATTAATAAATAAAAATTAAAAACCCAATACTAAAGGAATTTTATTTAAAAATAAATAAATAAATAATCTTGTAAAAGGATACAGAGAAATAGCAGAACATTTCAATGTTTATTTTGGACAGCATAGAGGGAATTGCAACGGTTCCAATTCAGCTTGAAATAAATGAACTTTTTGAAAACATGGGAAAACATAATAAACAGACGGAAAGTTTTAAAAAAATGGACATGAGCCATAAACCTGGAAAGGTTTTCCTTGACAAATACAGGCATACCAGAATATATGCACATGGCACGGTAAGCACTTTCAGTTGCTTGAATTGTAGTCTACAGCTTTCTCTATAACCCAAATGAGCTATCACTCTTATACACTTGCATTACAATGCAAATATTTTAGGCATATGCGCAGGTAGTCATTATAGAGTGACAGTATCCGAAGTAAGCAGCCCGGAGTGTGCAAGTCGACACTGAGCCAGACAAATTAAGGATAAGGAATAGGCATCTTGACAATTTGGAGGACAATTCCTCAATGTGAGATTGCCAAGTCAATCCTCCATCCAGAGTGATGCCAAGAAAATTTGCTGTCGCATCCGGGCCTAGTTGACAGGAGTTCTCTAAGGGAGAATATTATTTATTGAGTTTTGGCCTCATTTAAGCATAGTCGATTTGATATCGCCCATTCCCTCAGATTAGCACATGACTCGTCCACTGTTAGAGCAAGGTTAGATACACTTGAACCAGCAATCAGAGACGTAGTGTCATCAGCATACAGATAGTACGTAGAGTCATCTGACGCTCCTTAATGTAGGTCACGTCACCAAAAGAAAAGCCAATCCTCAAGGACCATTCAAATAGTTTATAGGGTTTCTATAAGGTGGAGATTTTGTTTTGATTTGAGTGGGTAAATGATTCATTAAAATCGATAGGGTGATCCGGCTTGGCTCTGCTACTTTACAGTTATTGTTAGATGACTTTATGACTTTCCACATGCTTGAGACGGATTACTAGCCTGATTAATAAAATTATGATTTGCCTCCACACTTTTGGCTTCAATTTCCATGCGAAAATTATTTCTCTTAAGGAACCGTCAAACCACTTCGATGCCGCTGAGCATCTGGCGGTGTTTGCTGATTTGGATTTCAGTTCAAAACATGTCATGTGAGCATCAATCAGGGAATCAACAAAAAAAACAAAAGAAAGAGCAATATCAACAGTATTGCCTATATAGTCCCAACTAATTGTCTCCACCAGATTATAAAAACTCAACAAGCCCCACTCCGTAATAGGATGATAGCAGATACATACTAAATCACCCACCCAGGAAGACCCCTCATTGAATTGAAAGGTAATTCCCAGGTGATCTGACAGAGACACATCACTAATGATGGCTCTATAATTGGGGCTCGGAACATTTGTAAATATATTGTCCAGACAATTCGTACCCCCTTGTAGCCCCCTTACTTGCTGGATATAGTCCAAAACCGGAAGAGAGGTCGACGACACTCCGAGATTGACCATGGTCTAAGTTAAATTTAACACTAAAGACACCAGTAATGATGTATTTTTTGTCAATGGCCAAGCTACTCAGAACACCATCCATATAGATGGTATATATCAAAGACTCACCTGACCCCAGCAACCTCAAAATACAGCTCACAAACAACTCAGTGGGAAAAATATTGAATGACACGATTTGAGAAAGCTAGTAAATAACATGACCAATAAGACAAGAAGTACGGGTGGTGTATCAACAAAAATATTAAAAATTGCTTTTTAAATTATAGGAAATCGATTTTTGCAATTAATAAACGCAAGCCTTAAAATGTGAACTTTTTTGAAAACCCCCGACCATTAGAAAATTGCATTACTCGGAAATACAAAGACTTCAGACCTAGAAATGTGGTATATGTGTATGAGAAAGTATTTGAATTAGCAACAAATAAACAGCTAATTGAGTATATAGAATCAAATAATCTTTTGTGAGCATATGCTTCAAAAAAAATTATTGTGTAAGTGGCGATTGGTAGAAAGCAAAGCAATATGTTCGTGTTGTGTTTCTAGACCTGAGGCGAACATTTGAAATAATAAATAGACAGTTATTGATTGCGATGGTTTTGGTACAAAAATAATGAAGTGATTAACTCAGTATTTGGACAGTAGGATACAGGTCATAAAATACAATAATACTACATCACTGTTTGTACCGCAAGGGACAGTGATTGGACCTAATCTCTTTATTATGTGTTTGAATGACATAGTTCAATAGGTGACTAAATGTAAAATACAACACTGCAAACGATAGTTTGCTTTATTTTGTTGGTGAACGTATTCCAGAAACAGTAAACGTAATAAACAAAGAGCATGCAAATTTAGTAAATTGATTTACAGTCTTAAATTTAACTCAGATGAAACAAAGTTGTTGATTACATGTGAAAAGATAGAACAAGTCAGTGAATGTAAATATTTAAAGCTCCCATAGATCAAAATTTAAGCTTTTCAACTCATGTTGTGTATATATCAAACAAATGGCCAAGAAAATTACTCTACTGTAGAATAGGAAACAAATTAGGTTTCTGGACAAAGTTACATATACATCAACCGATTATTCAACTTCATTACAAGTTTTGTTTATCAATTCTATATTTTTTTAAATAATACAGAACTACACATTTTACAGAATAAGCAGAACCAGGCTTTAAGAATAATTTTGGGCTGTGATAGATATACAAGTATTTAGTATGTGCTAGAATGTACAAACCTTCTTAGTCTTAAGCAAAGTGTGTGTGGATGTCATGCTAGTGATGACATACCTACACGGTTATGATGTGTCATCAGTTAGAACTGTTCAGTCAAAATAGCCTATTTCATAACGGATTAGTTGCATGTCATAATCTCTCACTGGAGATTAAGATCTCTACCTCAGTAGGTTTACTCAAGAAAAATGTATTAGTATATCCAAAAAATTGCTATTTAGTAAGCAAGTATAATATCTGTAATACTGTAGCTTATGCTAATAAATACATCATTCATTCATTCAATCACGTCTTAATTTTAGATTAATTGGTATCTATCACAGATTAGATGCGCTTACACAATCACACATGGTACAGATTGATGATGTAGAGATGCTTAGTTTAGTCCATTCACGTGAGCATATTATAAACATTCGTGAAATCTGTGAAGAGTCAGAAGAAGAGACGGCGCAGTTATACGACAGCATTTATTTTAATGGCGAGGTATATTTATAATATCAATACATTTAGTTTTTGTTTACTGATAAATAGATGTTTTGGTATATAAAGACATGCTTTTAGGACTCTTACTTCAACGCAGTACATGCTGCAAGAGTAACACTCTCAATGGCTAAACTTGTAGCTGAAGGTTCATTTCAAAATGGGTTTGCAAATGTGAGGCCACCAGGTCACCATGCAACTCCTAATGTACCCAACGGTTACTGCTTTTTTAATAATGTGGCTGTAGCTGCTCAATATTTGCTAACCAATGATCTGGCTGAGAAAATTCTAATTGTTGATTATGATGTTCATCATGGTCAAGGAACTCAACAGATTTTCTATGATACGGATCGGTAAGCAATTTTTCTCTTAAGATTTAATTTTCATATGTTTTTTAACCTTTTGTTTGGATTTGTTTTATCTTATTATATCGTTCAGTCTTTTCTTGTATTCAAGTTTTTATATCATATTAAAAAATACTTTATTGTCTCAAACAAAATTCATTGACAAAGCTGAAAAAATAAGTAAAAGAAGCGTGTGGTATAGTCCTCAAATATCACTGTCAATCAGTGACATATATCAAAAGCATAACTAGACAGACGAAGATAATATAAAAACCAGTGTCAGAAACCTAACAGTAGAATAATTACTACCTACGCTTGTTTTCCTCCTCGAAACTCTGGAATGAGCAGCTATTCAGCTTACTCAATTGTATTTACTAAGAACATTTAAGTCGCCGCCGATTTTAATGGACAATTATTAACGTTTGTTTACATGTTTTCTAAATCCAATCAATCTCGATTTTATTATGCCGCTCTTTGATCTTTAAAGTCATTAAAATTTTATTATTGCTATTAACATGATTTTTACATTTCGAGTTTGGCTTTTGTTGCTACCGCGCTTCCTAAATAGGGTAATTAAATTGTTTGGTCAAATGGACAGGTGTTCGCATTCCAAAGTTTGGCTTCTTATTGGCAGACTTTTCGAACCGCCCATCTTCCAAGGTTCGGAGCAAGGACCCCAAACTCGGTGTAAATGAGCAATTTGTTCAAGAGTTTTACAGGTGGTTCACTCGATTACGCGTTATAATCTAGACGGACGAGAATGAACCTGCCAGTTATTGGAATTATTTTTCCATAGTAAATATTTTATATTAGGATGGCGTATGCTAGATTTTCTTCTGACACGTTTCCTGTCTTTTCCTTCCTGCATAAGTTGCGATTTAAATTAACTTTAGCCGAGGTCGAGCATTTCTTAACTTGTGTTTCTATTTTAAGTTTGAATCAACAAGAGTGTTATTTCTATTTTTTTTATGTTATGGTCTGCCATTTACGTAAGGACTTAGTTTAGTTTTTTTTTCATCGGCGAACTAGAACGGAACTTAATTTTATTAAATAAATTAATTAGAATTTTTCACGCGCCCCCCGGATCAGTATCCATTGAGAATGTTTTATTTACACGCATCTGGTGTAGCAGAACAACGCATGGATAATAAAGTCCTTGGTACCAGAGAGCCATTGTCTATAAATTTGATGAATAAAGAGAACATGAACTGGCTTCTAAACAATAATCAGCACTTGGGAATCAATTTTGTTGGACAATATTACATTTGGAATCTTATCGTAAGATAAGGCAGCCGGGGTCCTTCGGCAGTGATTATTTTGGACCCACAAGTGTTGAATGAACGGTCGCATTTTTTCCTGAGATGCCACTAATTGTTTTTGTATAGTGTTTTATTTATATTTTATGTTTTATTTTATAGATATTTATGAATAACTTTTTGCATTGCGTTCTTGCATATTTCTGACCTATTGCTTTTTTTAGGGTTCTTTATTTTTCGATGCATCGGTACGAGCACGGGACGTTCTGGCCAAACTTGGAAGAAAGTAGCTTCGAGTATATCGGTGATGGATGGGGGAAAGGGTTTAACATAAACGTCCCCCTCAATCAAACAGGATTGACTGACTATGACTATCTAAGTATTGTTACTAATGTTTTGCTTCCAGTGGCATATGAAGTAAGTTAATTTTTTTTTCAAAACTTAATGTGGAATGGTGAGTTACTTCGTAAAAATATATATGGTCGGCTCTTTTAAAAATTTTCTTCTGTGCAGTAGGTATATGCGATTTTGATTATGTTAAGCACCTGACTAATAATTAAACTATTTTCTATTTTATAGTACAACCCATCAATTGTTTTAGTATCAGCAGGATACGATGCTTGCCTTGGATGTCCTGAGGTAATTATATATCATTCATTAATTTGTTGTAGTATAACCCTGACATAATATTGGTCTCCTCTGGATTCGATAGCTGTATGGGCGATGATAAGGTACAGTAACATTGTGTTACTTGTGGTTTATTTTGCTTCATTGTCCAAACCTCATCTCTATACTAGTTGAAATTCATCTTAGAGTCAAAAATCGCCTGTAATTATTAGAAACAGTTGCCTAGAAAAATATCTGAAGTTATTTCATATAATTTATGTTATGAAAATATTTAATTAAGTATTAATTAAATTGAAGGTTTTATTGGGCTAACATTTTAATACTTTAAATTGTTACTCATTAACACAACCTTACTTCTTGCCATCAATTTGCCTAAAATTATGGTACTTATTACTTCTGTTATGTTGGATCAAATGGTTTTTTTTCGTTGGTCTAATAAATACGGGATGTGCTAGAAACCTGAAATTCTCACGGGGAACTACATATATCCTTCATTTTGCTGTTAGATTCTTCCACAGAGTGCTCAGAAATTGAGGACAAAATGCGACTTTTGGTTCTACACACCAAAGTCATTAAAGCTTTTTGCAAAATGAATATCAGATAATAATTATGATAAAAGTGCCAACAACTTGAGAAAAAAATTATCAAAATCGATGAAAAACTTAAAAAGGAAAAGTGACTTTGAACGAAATTTCGTTTATCCGGTTAGTTTTATATAGAAGTTAATTTTCCTTTATAATTATTCAGAAATCGAAATTCGTAAAATAAAGCAACATATTGCAGTGGTAGACAATAAATAATAAGACACAATGACTATAGGATATATTGATATTATTCGATTCTAATAAGCATCACTTATAATCCATTACGATGGCGTGTTGTTTCTAATAATGAATTACATTCAATAAAAATAATTTAATTTAACAATTATATTTGCACTGAGGTTTCCTAAGTCAACCTCCATTTGCCATACATTTCAAGCTATCACCTCATGCCTACATTGCTAAAGTATCCAAAACTTTCTCGACATCATATTGTCGTCAATTGCTCGAAAGGAACTGCTGATTATTCATTGCTTTTTGTATGTGTTAAAATAAAAAGTTAAAGGGTAAAATCTAAAATCGTAAAAGTAACTTAGAGAAACTTTTAGGGGCGTATGAACGTAACGCCGGCTTTCTATGCTCACTTGATTACCATGCTTGGAGGGTTGGCTGAAGGAAAAATCTTGGTTGTATTAGAAGGAGGCTATTTTATTCCAAGTCTGTCTGAAGCTGCATTAAAAACTATACAAGCCTTGTTGAACGATCCTTGTCCTCCATTAGAGTACCACAGAAGCATTGACAGTTCAGTAATGGATAGTATCAATAATGTCAAAGTTGCCTTAAGGCCATTTTGGAAATGTTTTAGCCAGATTGATCCTATTTCTACCATAACGAACATTGTTAGCTATGACAGGTAAAATATTCAGAGATATTATATATTGCTATACTATTTTAAAATTATACTCTCTTTATTCTTTATCACTCTATACAATTAAACACGCTAAACTACTCTTACAACTTTACAACTATTAGATCTTTACAATTGAGAATTCAATGATTAACTAACCACTACACGCGTTTTGCCCGCTATTTATATCCAGTCTAAAATATGTCGCGAATACTCCTGACGAAGCGAGGCCTCTCTATATTATTCTCAACCAGGGCTGCACGCATATCACAGCTCCCGAATCTTCTCGGACGGCGATGACTCATACGGGAAAACGTAGACGCGACAAGGCTAGTTCTATAGGGTAGCACACAAACATTTAGATGGTCTTTAGCCGTGACAATATCAGTGTTTTAAAGGTACTGATTGCAGCTTTAAAACCTGCATTATTAATTTAATTAGAAAATCGTACCAAATAATTTCAACTACATTTGTAAGATAGCGAAATACAAAGTACAAAAATATAATCGTTTCCATGGTCAGTTGTAGAGGCAAGGTCCAGTTTGAACTATTATTTGACACCATATGTTGCTCGAACTTGCTTGTCAGCCGTATCTTTCAATTTAGGGTAGTGGTAATTTAGTTCTTAGGCCAAATATCTTCGTTCTAAATAGTTTTGTTTTACTCTTCATTTTTAATTTTTATGTATGTATTTGCCAATTTCTCCAAATATATTGATGTTCTTGATTCATTATAGTACTACTGAATTAACCGAGTATACACCTTCAACAGTATCTAGGGAAGCTTTATCTTATTCTCTAAAGTCTCAGGATTGAAAAATGGTATTTTTTTGTATGTTTTATATTAGAGTTGTTTTACTGTTTTTCAAAATACTTATTTTTAGGTATAATTATCATGTCGCCATCAAAAAATATTTTGGGATAATTGATACACCTCCTTTTCCTACCAGAAGATGTTATTTCGAGAACACTCAGAACGAGAATATAATGTTTGATACCAAACTTCATTATATTAAAGGTAACACCCTCTATAGTTTGATAGCAAAGAAGTTATTTCGGTTAGTTTGCTTAATTTTTGTAAAAATTATTCATTAATTTATTGATACGTAAATACTAGACATACAGGGTGTCACAACTCTATTTATACACGAAATATCTTCGCCCCTGTTTGTACATGATACAAAAAAAACTTTGATAAAATTCTTTTTGTTTGGAAACACTAATTTTATTGACAGTATTGGTAAATATACAAAGTGCCTCAAAAACAAAGTTTTCTTTGTCAAGTAAGTTTTTTTAAATGGAGCGTCCTATATATTTTGCCAAATTTTGACCTTTTATTTCATTCTATATCAAAAATGTATAATACACTGTACGTCAGTTATTGATGGTTTTTGAGATAATTACTTATGATGATGATATTATTTAATCTTTATTTAATCTACTATTAAACCAGTTAAAAACGATTATAAACAAAAACAATTAACACAACTTATAGTAAATGTTCAAACTGCTGACTGAAGCTCATTGGCACAGTTTCTCAGTATAGACTTCTACCTTTAAATACCCCCACAAATAAAAATCCAGGGGTGTTAAGTCAGGTGACCGGGCTGGTCACTTGACAGATCCTCTATTTCCGATCCAGGACCTTCAAATCTATTGTAGAGGAAATTAGGTACAATCTGGGAGTTATGTGGCAGAGCACCATCTTGTTGAAGCCACATATTAACATCACTCTTCTATAGGAACATCTTCCAACAGCGTTGGTAATATTTAGCGCTATACCCGTAGTGCGATAGTGTTTGGCAACAAACTATTAGGCATCGTAAATATAAAATATAAATAATGTAGATAATTTCATCTGGTTTGTACAGGCCTGAGCCTTTCAGGCATTACAAGAAAGCACGCTTCATTCGCAGAATAATCAGGAGCGCAGAGACCTGCTTAACTTGTAAAAGTAAAGTAAGAACAGAAAACTACTCTTGAAACCGGACCCGCCTACCATTGTTCGGACAAGGGGGCGGGGCATGCTAAGGGATTAGCTTAGCGTATATAATGAGCGCAGACAAACGAATCGCTGCAATGTGAAGATTTTTTTTTCATTTGTAGAGAGATATGATTTTCGCGAAACTCGTGTGGGATATATGGCCAATTTGGAAGCAGCATGGCATAATCCTCCTCCAGACCAACGTGCCCAAGAAGTGCAGGCGCGTCTCACTGATATTATGGCCAAGCTTACCGAATACAATTTGATTCAGGCCATGATGCTCCTACAATTTGATCCAAACCAGGTAAATACTTAACTTTTATTAGCTATAAATCTTACTGATTGTGTTATTGTATTTCAATTATTATTGAATGGTCTATTTTTGAAAACAAAATAGATTTTTGTCGAAAATGCATGTTTTTGTACTAAATAATCAGCTTTTAGGCCACCTGAATCTTAGATCGATAGGATCTTTTCTATTCACATCCCAGACTATAATTGGTGCAGTTGACACAAAGTCAGATTTAATGAAATGTTGCAATAAATGTTGGCATAACTAAGCATCGGTTAAGGCGATAATAAGCTTTTAATGGTATTATGAATAATCAGTAAAAAGAGCGAATTAATGTCTTTTAATTTAGATTTTATTATTCTCTTTGGTCTATAAAAAAATATATATATGTAATACACTAGCTGTGCAAAACTCATTCATTATGTAGTGGGAGCTTTAAAGGCCAAAGGCCAAATCAAAAGCCTTTAAAACTATTTTACTGACATAATCCAGGCAATAAAGAGAAATTCAAAGAACTCGGCCATCTACGCTGGTGGTGTACTTGTAAAATACTTTTCATTTACTTTTGTGGTCCTATGCCTGAGAAGAACCTTCAAACGTTCATAAATATATAAAGCTTAAAAAGGCAATGATTTTTCCTTAAAGTAACCTCAACATGAATCTTAGAAACTCATTTTCAATGTCTCTTAAAATCTTCGTGCACATTTAAAATTGGTTGGTTTGCAGCTGACCATTTTGTATTTTATGCAAGATATTTTACTTGAATATATATTTTTCATAATGTAGTGTCTAGAAGGAACCTGCTGTTCTGCACTTTGGAACGACGTTGGGGAAGTAATTCTGAAAACTCATTCCACGGAATATATAGAACAGCTGGGTAGTGGATTTGAACAAAAACCTGATCTCTACTGGACGGAACAGTCGAAAATGGTAATTTTCTTTTGATGTTTTTAAACTCGGTATACCGACAGATTTGAAATTTGTTCGTTTTATTCTAATTACAAAAAAACTAGCTAGCATAAACCAGTGGCAGTTGTCAGTCACGTGAAACTTTAATCCAAATATACATATATTATGCAGTGTGGGAAATCGATACTCGGTTGTTACTTACTGGAGTTTTTTAGAATTGTTACGATGTTTTATATCTGTAAGTCGCTAATTTTGTTGTGGCCAAATTTAAAAACAATAGGAAAAAGCTCAAGTGTATTAAAAAGTCATTAGTGATGCTTTCCTAACAATAAATTTCCTATTCGTGATCAGGATCTTCGAAACTCGGATGTAATTAATTTTATGGATATAAAATTAATAACTTTGCTTTTTTCTTAAGATGTTCACATTTAGATCACAGTTTAAATATGGTAGTCAAGATAATTTTGTTTGGGGAAAACAGTAAAACCTCGCCATTTTATCATGGTTTCGTCCATAAATATGGAATATATTTTAATTTTAAAAATTAATTAATCTATTTATTTTCAATTACGGCCTCACAGGGCAAAACCCATTTAATGGGCAGTAGTAGGAAACAATACGACATAAAATTAATTATATCAAAATTTCACTACACAGTACTAAAAGGAAAAAATCACCTAATTCATTTACGAAAATAGTAAAACAAATTTGCGAGAAATTGAATATATTCAATGCAGATTGCATGATGTAGATTGCTCGAAAAAATCGAGGATTTGCATCTGATTGTATTTTCCACATGCACACAAATTTAAAGTCTTATTTCATAGATAGGAGTTGACAGCTCGATGCCCTCATAAAAGGTTCAAAACAGTGGTGGGATGCGTCAATGACTTACCTATTTAATTATATTGTCACGAATAGTTTAGGGGGTTTCGCGTTTTTTAAAAGAATACCTTCTCAGAGAAGAGCCGCGTCGCGATTAGTACAATGACGGGGCTCAATGCTTCCTTTAATCTACCACTGTATGTTCTAATCGTAATACTGTTAAGTTATGGGTTCGTCATTGGCGTGAAAATGGTTCTGTACAAAATTAGAAGAAGCCTGGACGTCACCTTCCTACACCAGAAAATATTGAAGGAGTTAGAATTGCGTTTACGAGAAGTCCTAAAAGGTCTGCTAATCGACAAACGCTTATCCTAGGAATATCGAAGGGAAGCTTAGATCGAATTCTTCAAAGGGATTTAAAATTTCATCCCTATAAATACCAAATGGCACAGCACCTTAGCAATCGAACTAAAGAAGCAAGGTTAACATTCTGTCAAGAATTTTTGGATTTACATCAATGAGCAATTCACAGTCTCCTAATGACCGACGAAGCAAATTTTTATTTGAATGGCATGGTCAATAAACAGAATTTTAGATACTGGTCAAATGAAAATCCTGGTGAAATCTTTACACAGAACCTCCATAATCCACAGTTATTGTGTGATGTGGAGTAGGATCTTTTGGTATTATTGGCTCTTATTTTTTTGAGGATGAAAATAACCGCGCTGTAACAGTAACATCC
>MU193195.1:10320-24979 GCA_016904865.1 Pissodes strobi | reverse complement strand
TTATAATATCACATTTTTTTTTATGCTTCTGTAGTGTTTTAATTCAATTGAATTCGATGGAAAATTAAAATCCGCATAGAAGCCTTATAAGATGTCCTTATTACACAGTAGATCTCAGCGTAAGCTAGCTTTGGCTCAACAAGGAAGTAATAAGAATAATCCGAGCAGAGATCATTGAGCATGATTTTGACAAAAATTTAGTCGTATCTGATTAACACACAGCAGTTTTGAATAGTTCATTTAAACATAAGTTTAACAGAATAGTATTATAGGTCTGAGATGAACGGCTTCAGATTCATTCGCATTTCTGTTTATTTGTTGACCTATTTTTAAATACGTAACTAAGATACATATTTATAAACTTAACCTTTGCTTGCGCCAAATAAAAGGTAAAGCCTTGTTTTTTCGACCGTCTAGAACACAAAACTTAAAATTAATAAAATATTACTTGTTGCCGCATATTTCTTCGTTGTTTTAAATACCTTATGGTACATATAAATGCAGCTTTAAAAGATGATTTTAATGGCATATTTAAATGTTTTCTCCATCTGTTGTGTTTGTTTTGTCTTCTAGATAAAGTTACGGCTTCTTTTTTCGGACATCCGGTAGATACTCCATCCATTCCTTTAAAAATACACATTTCTTCCTAAATTTGGAGCAATCACAATTCATAATGGTTGGCAACTACCGTCGGTTTCGCTATGAGATGCGGAACTCTGCCAATAATAACACTTTTCTTGGTATAAGCTATATGGCTTCGAAATTTCTTAAACCATGAACCTATAGGCTACAATGTATTGGCTTAAATCATCCTGTACTCACCGGCTCTGTTCAGTGCAAACCTGCTTATAACAGCGTTTTTCTGATCCCTTATTGCAAAGTACTTTCATCAGTTTTCTGATTAAATTAAAGACAAGTAATGTTAGAATTATGCATATTTATTTCTATTAATAATATATACAATTTAGATATTTCCAATATATTCACATTTAAAAAAATCCCACTTGTCTCATAAACTTACTAGGTTCTAATTATGTTGTATTTACAGTAACCATTAACATGATATTCATGTGTTAACTCAAATCACTTATATTTTACTCGAAAGTATTGTGACTTTTGCCAAAAGCTTTTACAGTTCTAATAATCTAATAAAGTTTTAACTTCCTTCATTCCTTACTTGTACTCCCATGACAAATCTGAGAACTCATTTAAATAATGGCAGATTCTATTATTAGTAGTAATAATGCTACTTTTGTGGTGAGGCTGTAAGCTACTATAGACGAGCTGCAAACAGTTACTTTGCTCATAATAATACATACCTACTATTTTTTCTTCAAATAAATTACTAGATTAAATTTAAATAAAAAATACACATTTCCTTTTATTTACCCAGCGATAGTAAAAGTAAAACAGTTATCAAAAGCCAAATTGATTTATTTATTGAAAATATTGTCAACATGTTCGGAATGTGACAGACATATCACATAATAACATTACAGAGTAGCCCAATGAATCAAAACCCTTTATTTGATTGGATAAAGTAGTAGCAGCAAAAGTGCTTTTACTTCCGCCGTTTACGACGCTTAATGAAAATAGTATATTAAGATACTAGTTTTAAAAGACCATATTTTAGCGCACGAGCACGAAATTAGAAAAACGACCCGCTTGCGGGGAGTTTCCTAACGTTCGAGTGCGTTAAATGTCTTTTAAAACGTGTATTTTATACTATTTTTTCTATTTTGCACGTTTTTTAATGAAAAACATTAATTTATTCGTGTCGCGATCAAAAGTTGGACGGCCATATTGTCACTTTTGACGTCTGTTTTATTAGGAATCCCATTCAAAACGGTGTCGGAAATTTTGCTAATGAGCCTTGACATTGAACAATTTTGTTAATATCATAGCAACCAGTCAACAAAAGTAGTGTCGTAAAGAGCTTCTTTATGATACCAAAATAGAAAAACCAAGTTTTGACACCTGTCGTATTTGTGTGCTGTCAGGTTAAAATGGATAATATTACCAGCTAGTTTGAAAATAAGTACGTTCGGATACAACTGAATATTTACTGCAAGAAAGTGATAATAATTAACCACTTAAAAGTTATTCAGTATCAACAATTAAAGTGTTGGATTAGGTCCTTATAGTCAAAAGCGATCCTATCGTGCGGGTCCAAAGGTCACAATTTTCAGTAAAAACTTCATTCGTGGCAGATTTTGCATGTAAAATCTGTCAAAGGAACGACATTTAATGAAAAATGTGACCTTTGAACCCGCACGTTAAGACTGCTTTTGACTATACCTAATTCTTTTTAAATTTTTATGAAATAGAGAATAATTTAGGAGGTGAGTGCTATTTATTTTTTATTTCACATTTGAAAAACTTTATTATATAATTACGACATGCGCATTAAAAAAATTAATGTTAATATTTGCAGATATATTCATTAATTTAATTTCATGGAGAGGATTCTCAAAATGGACAAAAATGCTTATTTTGTTCTTAGATTCTTTTGAGAGCCCACTTTATCCTCTTCATTTTTTGATGGCATTCAATCTGAGTAGGTATGCGTGAACGTATGTATTTATAATTTGTATGGGTTAAAAACCCATTAATTAAAATCGGCGATCAACTGTTGAGCCTCCTATCGATTTTCGAGCTCACTGAAAAGTTTCAAAAATAATGTACTAAAGTGTCTCATTATTTTGCTTAAGAAGGAACAAGTTGTGACAAAAATCCCCAAGAAAGCATCAGCGCTTTGTAGCGGAAAATAAAAATTGGCTTGAAGCTGAAGTATATATGATAGATTCGTTGTTATAATATAGTTCTCAATGAAATACATGAAGGGTATCCGGAACATCTAGATATCTTTCTGGATGCAGCCGCGGACGTCCTCAACCCACCTTTGAAGAATGCAGTTTGCAAACTAAAAGACGACGTGTCAAAGAATTAATTGAAACTTGCAGTTTGCAAGAGCTTACTTTTACTGCTCATGAGTCTGCACGTCTTTCCGGAACAAGTGATCATGAAGTAAAAGACAATGTCTGTAGAAAAAAACCCTAGTTTAATATTAGATTTAGACTTATCTGAGCGAAATTACAACGTTTTGGGATCTGTTATTAATAATATATAATGTTTTCCTAGTAGGTATGTATAACATTAAAAAATATAGGAATGACTTACTACCGAAAAATATCAATATTTCAGAGTCTGGAGCTGAAGTCGATCTACAAGAATTATTAAATAACACTGTTCATAGCATTTTAAAAATAATTGAAGATGATGGAACTACAGAAGAACATTGAAGAAGTCATCGGGTTATTCCATAAAACTTGATTAGTGTCTTTATTAACTAGGCTTAAAAGTAACATAGCAATAGTGCTCAGAACCTCCATCGAAGCCCTAGTTACATATCAGGGTCAAATATACATTATTTTTTACATTTAATATAACCAGATTATCCGTTCATTTTAACCCAAATATTACATTCCATGCAAAAGTAAATAAACTCATAGTCGTACCACGGTATAAATAAATATATTGTACTCTGGTCGTACTCTGCGAACATTATTTTAGGAAAGTGAGTACCTATTTTAACTATTTTGTTTGCTCTTAAAGGTTTAAAGAAGTGTCGTGAAACAATAGAATCCGATGTTTCTTTGTCAAAATTATTAGTTGCAAGCGTTATGGAAAATTAATGAACGCTTCAAATTTAGTTGTTGATATATGTCATGCAGCAGAAAAACAGGCGATCCTTAACAATAATGCTGTCAAAATTACTTAACAGAATTATTTAATATAATCGAGCGTAGGTCTCTCGTCACTCTCACTGGTCGGCGGCATGGCGTGACTGTCATTCTGGGGTCCGTTTGTCAACATTTACTATTCTGTGATTTCTCTTCGTTTCGTTTTGATAGTTTGTGTATTGCCAATTATTGCTCTTGTTATGGAAATTAAATTAAGAAGATATTTTCGCCTATATTTTGGATTAGTTCGGGTTAGTATTTTCTGGTTGCCAGGCATGAAGTGTTCAAATATTTGAAGACAAAATGTAACGAGGGATCCTGTACGCTCGATACAAATATGTTTCAGTTTTTTTTTATGGTGGTGGCACACACACTAAAGGGATATCCTGTGGCGCTCGACGAGCGGTGTGTGTGCGAAGATGTTGATTGACAAGGTTTTTGAAGAGTTTAGGTTGTAATTAGGGGGAAACAGATGTCCTGGGAGTGAGTTTCCCAGTGATGCAATGCGCGAGACAGAGGAGTTCTTGTAAAGCGATGTTCTAGGTGTTTCCAGTTGTACGACGAACTGGTGTGCTCTTGCCGTCTGTCGTGATTCTCTGACAGGCGTTGCCAGGGGCGGGATGAGGCGAGCCAAATCCTGGGAACATTTGCCGTGAAATTATCTGTAAAACAGGGACATCTTGGCCACATGTCTGCAGTATTCCAGACTATCCAGATTCCGGGTCAAAACCGGGTCGCCGACAAGACGCACAGCTCTCTTCTGAATGGAATCCAGAAGCTTTAGGGTGTGCTTTGGTGCGGCACCCCAGATGTGTGAGCAATATTCTAAGCACGGTCTTATTTGCGCTTTGTAGAGCAATAGCAACTGCTGCGGTGTATACAGTTTTTTGTTGCGAAATAACGCACCAAGCTTCTGGGAGGCTGATTTTGCGATGTTAGCATTGTGGTCGTGCCAGGATATATTGCTGTTGACTGAGACATCCATGTGGATAAAGGAATGGTCGATCCTGCCATAATGATGTCAGGGCCCGCCGTATTGGCCCCCTTTGTAAACGTGGCTGCTTGGGTCCTTGCTGCATTGAACTGGACCAAATTTCTGTCGCCCCAAGTTTGAACTTTCTCCAGGTCTTGATTAATTGCTGTAATCTGCTCCTGGCTGCGGTGATAAGACTCAGTCGCTGGTAAAGGTTTTTCTGATCTAAATTGGGAGACAAGGGCACTGTCATCTGTAAACAGGTTTATTCGTTTCGATCAGCAGGTCTTTAATATAGATGAGGAACAGAGTTGGTGAAAGTATTGCGCCCTGAGGCACGCCCGCGTTAATGTGTGAAGGTGAAAAAAACAAAAAAAATCCGCAATTTGAAGTTGATTATTATATGATTCTCTCACTCTCTGTCTCTCTTATAAAATCGATAAAGAAGTATTCACTTCTATCTCGTGTAATGCCCTACTCGCGACTTTTTTTTTGCCAATCTCGACGAATTATGACCCCAATAGTCCAAAAAACATTAAATTTTGAAAAAAAAGCGTCCGTCACACAACTTTTCTCCAAAACCGTTAAGCCGATTTCTACCAAAATCGGTATTTAGGAGTTTCGGGACAATATCTCCAGACGTTTTATAAATTTTTTCTTTAACCTTAGTTTAGTTTAGTTTATGTTAAAAAAATGGTTTTCACAAAATCGGCCATAACGATTTTCATTAGATTTTCTATATGTTTATAATTTAGTAGGCAAATAATACGTACTACCCCGTTTTTCTGTGAAAAATCGGTGAAGGTCCCATTACTCTTGAGAAAAATGAACAAAATCGATTTTCTCGGAAACTGCTCCAACGATTTCCTTCAAATTCTGCACTTATTTACCAATTTGTAAGGCAAATAATATGCACTTGTTTGTTTTCCTAGGAAAAATAAGATAAAGCCACTTTACTAGTGAAAATATTGACCTTCCAAATTTTCCTAGTTAAGTGGCGAAACTATGTTCCAACTTTATTTTTAATTCCAATAAGCGAGAAAGTAGTACCGTTTGTTTAATGAATTTTTCCAAACCAAGTGTTAGTATCAACTAACATTTGAACCGGTTACGATACGTTACCATAAATTTTAGTAGATTTGGTTAGTTTTGGTTTGTCGTTGAAGCAACTTTCGATTAGTTTCACTTAGTCTCAACTTATTTTAGTCGTTTGAATCGGTTCCGATACATTATAATACATTTTAATATATTTGGTTAGTTTTGATTAGTCATCCAAGTATGGTACTAAGTATCAACTTATTTTAGTCATTACGATACGTTATAATAAATTTTAATAGATTTGGTTAGTTTTGGTTAGTCGTTGAATCAAGTTACGGTTAGTTTCACTTAGGCACGTCGTCCACTGAGAAAACCAAAAGGAGGCGATCGGTTGCCCTCGACTAAGCAACCAGTCGTAAGGCGATTGTCCTATTAAAACCAATACTAATTCGTTCATTGCTGCGACTACGACTATTTTCGTTGAAGACCGATTGCAGACGATCAAACGGGTTGGTTGCCAGACTTTAGTTGTTTACGACTATCGGAAGCATGCGTGTGAATGTGCCCGTTCTCGTTTACAATGCCGCGTTCCCTATCAAAAATTGACGAAAAGGCCAACATTACGTTTGTGCTGGAAATAGAAAAATATCCTTGTCTATACAATTACACTTTAGAAGAATACTCTAAACGAGATGTCGTAGATGCCGCGTGGGAGAAAATCGCAAAAACTACCAAAGATACAGGTAAGAAAAGAAAGTAAAATATTAGTACCTACCTTCTTGTAGAAAAATCTGAAGATTTTATAAATTTGAATTTAATGTGTACGTGGTTATCCCGAAAAAGATAATCAAAAACAAAATTATGTTTTTATTGATTTTATTAGAAGTTAGCTACGTATTTGAGTATCTAGGTAAACACAGGTTAGGATAAACAAAATTATGTTTTTATTGCTTTTATTAGAAGTTAGCTACATATTTGAGTATCTAGGTAAACATAGGTTAGTAAAAATATTATTCTAATGAATACAGTATTTCCACTGGAAGGGTAAAGAAGAATGAGGTTTTAAAAGGTGAAATGAAAGATAGTCTCGAAGGTTAGTTGCAGAAGGTCTTTCTGGAAAAATTAGTGGCCTTTCTGCGTCATGCTGGATGTCCTCAGGAACATTTTGTTCTTCAAAATCAATACCAGTATCATCAGGGTTAAATGTTGGTCTATATAAAATCCCTTCCCTCTTTCTAATGAAATTATGTAGAATACAAACGACACGTATTATATTGTTAACATTTTTAATGGTTTTGCTGGCTATAGGAGTGGAAAGAACCGGAAATTGACTGTTCGTCATACCGAATGCACATTCGATAGTTCTGCGTCCTCTGCTAAGTCTGTAGTTAAACACTCTTTTTCTGTTATTTAGTCCTTTTTTAGGATAGGGCCGTAACATATATTTAGATAACGGAAACGCTTCATCCGCTGCAAAGTAAAATGGAAAATTTCCCCCGGTATCATCGTTTATTAATTTGTGGTCGTTCGGTAAGTTTAATCCATTTCCTTGTCTCTGCAACCAACGACCCATTCTTGATGCCCTAAATACGCCTCCATCACTATTACGTCCAGCATGTCCAACTTCAACCATTGTGAAACATGCATCAGCATCACAAGCTGCCATCAGCACTATTGAATGATATCCTTTGTAATTATAATTCGTCGAACCAGATTTAGGCATCTTCTGAATACGAACATGTTTACCGTCAATGGAGCCAATGCACTTTGGCAAATTCCAAATTTCGTAGTAACGCTGTGCTATCCGATGCCAATCTTCCGTTGATGGAACTTTCATGTATAATGGTTGAAGGACTTTCCATATTGCAGCTGTGGTTTCTGACACAATATGACTGATTGTACTGTCTCCTCTTAAAAAATAGCTCGATAGCCCTCTGTATTTACTACCAGTTCCTAGATACCTAGAAATAAGAATAGTATAGATTATACAGGGTGTTTCTAAATTGATACGAGGGATATTGATATAAGCATTGAAACTGTCATCTTAGTTCCTAAAGTGCGAAAATAATGTATACTACTCATATTTTTATTTTTAACCATTAAATAATGTGCTATTGTTTTAATTAAGGATTTTGTAATTTCAGCGGATAACTGCAAAGAGAGGTGGAAGAATTTGAGGACGGTGTTCGTCCGCAAACGAAAGCCACCACCTAGCGGATCATCAACGAAAAAACCGTATTACTTAAATGACGTAATGCAATTTATTATGCCTTACGTAAAAGTCCAAAATAATGAGAGTAATCCAAGTAATCTTCCATCATCCGGGAGTAATAATACAGAAACAATATTCGATGACTCTCAAGAGTCAGAAGGGGAGAATAGAGAGGACACAGATCAGGAACGTGAGGAAAGTAAGCAGAATAACTCGGAAGAAACGGAAAAAGGAAAAGAAGAAATATCAGCACGTCAGAATTTAAAACAAAAAAGAAAAAAGAACAGTGAAAAACAAAATGTTCCATCAAACGCTGATGAAGCTTTCATGGAATATTTTCAACATAAAAAGCAAAAAATTGATAAACCAGAGAGTAGCGGAAAATGTTTTCTGTTAAGTTTGGTTCCTGAGGTGGAAAGCATGACTGACGCACAGTTTCGACAATTTCGACGAAATGTTTTGGATGCTACTGACAACTCACTGACTTCGACTTCATGTACTGTAACACCTCTTTCTACCTCATCAAGTTACAGCCAATACTACACGACTCTTCAAAATGCTACTCCGTCGACGTCAAATCCACCGTTTTCAAGTCATGACGCTTCTTGCGACAATTTCAACTTTAGTTAGTTTTTTATGTGTAAGATAATATTCAATAAATAATAATAAATGTATGTTCTACACTGCTTATTTATAAGTAGTATCTATTAAATGCGGTACTAGTTATACCTACTCGTAATTCGATTAATTTTTAATACTTACCTTAGGGTTATCAACAATCTCTCTGATATTCCTACTGCATCTCGGAAGTTGGTATCTTTCTTGCGAATTATTGGACCTACAAGTCTTTCAAGTTCATGAAAACTATCTTGACTCATTTTGTAGGTTTGCTTAAACTTTACAGGGTCCTTAAATTCACTCGCGATTTTGTACCACCGACTTTTTTGCTGTTTTTTAAAGTCGGGATGTACCCAAAACCGTTTTTTTCTTTTTTCGAGTTTTTGAAAATAAATATGCGGTAAAAACATCCTCATCCGACGACGACATCTTTAAAACTGATCACTACGGACCTAAATAGGTTTTCCCAATGAACAAAAAACGTGCAACCAATCGTAAGCGATAAGTTTCCTGCGATCGGCTGCGTCGGAATGGTTTTCTCAGTGGACGACGTGCCCTAGTTTCAACTTATTTTAGTCATATGAACCGGTTACGATACATAATAAAATTTAATAGATTGGGTTAGATTTGGTTAGTCGTCCAAGTATGGTACTTAGTATCTAATTATTCACAGTCATTTGAACCGGCTGAATCAATTTTAATAGATTTGGTTAGTTTTGGTTAGTCGTCCAATCAACATTCGGGTAGTTATTTATACTGACGTTTTCAGCGATTTAATCATTTCTAAGATATTAAATATGCTAATTAATAAAACTACTTATTTTCTAACCAATATATTTATTTCGCCAAATTATTAACTATGGTTTCTGGTTATTCTCTATTAATCGATTTTAGCGTATAATATAATTTAACTCGTCCAAAAATCCATTAAAACACGAAACACTCAACAAGGAAAAATGCATCCAAAGTTAACCCCGTATTTCCAACAGCTAGAGTTTTACCGTATTTTAGACGATCCGTTTATTACAGCAGCCGTAGCGCCTACACTGGCGAGTTTCGGCGGATCGAGCGGTTCGAGGCCACGCGCCACGGCAGACCAAGCGTAGCAACGAGGAAAGATTGCATTCTGGTTATTTATTATTATCTGGTAATGTTTTGTAGCGTTGATTATAGCGGAACAAGTCCACGGAAGGATATTTGGCATTCACTTCACAAGGTATACTGCATGCTACTTGGAAACTGCTTATAATAAGATTTTTGTTTAGTGCCTTAAAATTAAAAAATGAGTTACCTTAATAAATGTATCGGTGTGCTATGTCTTTAATCAGTAGTCAAAGTAGCCCCATAGATAAAAATATTTTTCCTCTTTTAGGCGAAGTCGTACTGGACCGTTAACGTCGAGAGAATAGGACAGGGTACAGTGCCGTCTCAGTCGCGTGACGTAGACATAGGGAGGTAAACACCTGTACGCAATAACAACAGGCGCCATTTGCTCTAGTTCACAATACGGCGTTGAAGAGCACGGGTACGGGTTAACTTCATTCCTTTGTGTTTGTGTTTTATTTAATAATTTGTGTGATAACTGTGAGATTCTTGTGTTGTAGTGAGTTCTACCGGTGTTACGGATATACTTACATTGCCGTACTCATGGTCCCTCGTTGGTTGTCATGGAAATTACAAAAATGAGCCAAAAGTATACGCATTTCGTTTTCCAACGGACGAAGCCATGTCCAATAAATGGGTAAAGGCTATTCACAGGGAAAGTTTTGCTCCATCCAAATTCAGCAGGGTTGGTGACTTTCATTTTGCCAAAGAAGAAATTGTTCTACAGCAATGGATTCAAAAACCGGCGAAACTATAATGTAAGTTAAAAAATTCCTAACTGTCCTTTTTATTTATATAAAACTGTAAAATTGCGTCGAAGTCGTGATGAAAAATTGCAGGAATTGGAAAATTAACATTTTGCAAAAGCGATTAAAAATAGCCAGACTGAGTTTGAAACTTATACAAAACCATTTTCGTACAGCAATCTTAAAGAGTTTCTTGTTGTTTTTAACTCGATTCAGCTACCCGAATACTGGTTTAAAATCAGTGATCTGCAAAAAGTTACATTGTTTAAATTAAAATATTCTCCTTGGCCTATTATAACATATTTTGTAATAATAAATTCTGATTTAAATGTAGACACATTTTTGTATGGCTGCAAAATACAAGTACTCCAAAATGATATTAAACTTGATTTAAAAACACCTAATGATATAAATGAACTGACAGATTTATTATTTATTATAGACAAAAAGTCGCAAAAAAACGCGATCAAAGTAAAAGAATTTTAAACCACATTTCGAACTTATTAGATTCTTTTGTGTCAAATAGATCACATGAGAGGGAAGACGGTTTTCAAAATAATTCTACTTTAGCTTTTATATCTGAGCAACTAAAATTACATACATTAAGCAAAGCAAGATATCGTTATACAAATAATACTATGATTTAAGCATCCATCCTTCAAACAATAAGTCCGCATGATTATAAATACTTGAGAGATTTTGGTGTACTTATCCAGCTACAGTAAAATCTACTTTTTTATTTATGATATCCAGCGGATATTAGTCCTACCTCCAAAATTGACCACCTTCTCATTTTTTCATTAATTAACCTTTATAAGACACCGTGGGGTCACATATACCCCAGACTTTATATTACTGTAAACAGATTTTAAATAAAGCTCCAAATTGTGCTGCCCTCCTGTGTAAATTTAAGTTAGCATGTCATCCGGATATCGTCCGCGGCGTTTGTTGATATTTGAATTAGTTGAGTTTTAACCGTGAGATAAAGTGTGTGTGGGGTCCGCTTGACCCCAAGGTGTCCTTGGCGTTACATATTTATTAGTACGAAAAGTTGTTACTACTTTAAATATTTCCTATTTGGTAAGTAGATTTTATCACTTTTCCTTATTGTTAGTTATTACTTTCCTATATTTAAGTAAAAAATTAACATTATGGATCAAGCCAGCCGTTCTTCTGGCAGCAAGCGACCTTTGACAGAAAAAGAGCTTGAGGAAGAAATGAATAAATTTCTTTTAGAAGAAGAAAACGAAGTGGAAGATTGTTTAGGTGACGATGACACGGACGAGAATTTAGACTATTTGGAAGAACAGCAGGAGTCAGAAAGTGAGCAGAGTGATGAAGAAATGCAAGAACAGCCTTTTGCGAGTCAGCCTTTAGAGGAAGAGCAGCAGGAGTCAGAAAGTGAGTCGAGGGATAACGTACATGCAAGAAAAACAACCTTCTGCGGATCGGTCTGCAGCACTTAAAGGTAAAAATGGCTACGAATGGAGTACTGAAAGTTCTGAAAGTACAGGAAGACGTCCAATAAGGAACATTGTGTCCATTACGCCAGGTCCTAAAGGAGATGCTCGCAGCGTGAAAACTCCACTTGAAGCTTGGTCACTCCTATTTGATCAAGATATTTTGGACAAAATTGTTCTCCATACTAACGAAGAAATTACAAGAAAGAAAAGCACTTTCAATCATTTACAGTCCTACCACCGTAATACAGATTTATTAGAAATCCGTGCCTTGTTCGGACTTCTGTATTACCTGGAGTAAAAAAGTCAGCAAATTCGAGCACTGATGAATTGTGGTCAAATAGATATGGTATGCCTTTGTTCAGGGCAGCAATGTCGAAAAACCGGTTTAAATTCTTGTCATCTTGTCTATGATTTGACGACAAAGAAACCAGACAAGAGCGGCGAGCCAACGATAAACTGGCGCCTGTCCGAGAAATATGGGACACATTTATATCTAACTGTCGCAAATACTATACCCCCCATTCTTATTGCACAATAAACGAACAAAGAAAACGGTGAACCAGTACCCGCTTATTACCTTACAAAACTATCGGAGTCGATACACGGAACCAATAGAAATATCACAGTGGATAACTGGTTCGCTTCGGTGGACCTCTTCAATAAAATGCTCACTGAATATAACCTAACTATGATTGGCACGCTAAGAAAAAATAAAAGAGAAATTCCTCCTTCTTTTCTAAATGGAAAAAATGTAGGAACATCAAAGTTTGCATTTGCTAACAATAAAACACTCGTTTCATTTGTTCCTAGAAAAGGTAAAATTGTACTTTTATTATCGACAATGCACCACTCCAGTAATATCGATAATGATACAAAAAAGCCTAAAATAATCATGGATTATAATAGTACCAAAGGAGGTACTGATACCTTTGATAAACTCTGCCATAGTTACACAACTGCATAAGCAACTCGACGGTGGCCAATGAGATTTTTTTTGCGGTATGTTGGATCATTGTGGTATAAACTCTTCAGTGCTGCTCAACTTAGCTAATAGGGACAATGCTATGAATAGAAGACAATTTTTGCATGAACTGTCGTTTCAACTAATTGAACCATTGCTACGAGTTAGATTAGAAATTCAAACATAAAATAAATCTCTTAAAACATATATTAGGGATATATTGGGTGTTGCCGAAAATCTATAACCAGCAGCACAGGGTACAATTTTAGCAAAACAAATAAGATGTGTGTTATGTGGCAAATGTAAGGTAGCCATTTGCGATACTCATCGAGCTATTGTGTGTTATACTGCCGCCGGTAGTTAAAAGGCAGTAAGTGACAAAACCTTAGTTTCGAGAAAAATGGCAACAACTTTTCGATGTTGTCCTGCACTAATCAAGACATATATGATTATTTTTTTTGGTCAATATAAACTAAAATTACTATATTTGATTAGGTATATGTCATTTTAGACAATATTTTAAGTTTTGATTCAAAAAATGGTCGTTAATTCTTTATTACTTCATTTTGAATATCCATGTAAGTGGAGAAGTTGAAGTTAAAAGGCGGTAAGCCGCAAGAATCGGTTCAGATGCCGCCTTTTAACTTCATACTCTTTGAAGTGCCGCTATTAAGATGCAAATAAGGGATGTAAACTTCTAACATAAAAAAAGTGAGTTTTATCTAATATTTTGTTATTAAAAATTCATTATTTATAAAAATAATACTATTGTTACAAGTTTTGAGTACTTTTGTGACCGCAAGTATATTTTAAAACCCATAATTATTGGTTTAAAGAGTATCAATTCTTATGTGTATTTTGTGTGTATGAGATACATATCTTGTGTTTACTTTATAATATTAAAGCCTAAAATATGTTTAAATCAAAAAGTAGGCAAATTGTATTTCCCCTAATTTAGGTCTTAAATAAACAATATTTTTTTGCAGTAAAATAAGTTATTTATTAATAACATTTTTAATAAATCTACAAATTAATACAAAACCATAAATCAAATTGAACAAAAAATCTACGGTCGGTGTTAACTTTTTAAAAGGAACAAAAATGTATCCATAAACTATAAAACTTTCTAGCATTATTATTATGATTTTCAATAAATTCCACTGTAAATAATTAGCTAACTTAACTAAGTATAAGAAAAACACAAAAGGAACAAACTAATTAATAGTAATTTTAATATGGCAGCAATTGATAATAGAAACGTTTTTATTTTGCAATGCTTTTAATTCTACGAGCATAATGCGGTAACACAATTTAATAAAAATGCTCTAAAAAGGTAAAGTTTTTAGATATTATAACTAGTAATATACTGCATATATATATATTTTTTTGATCAATATAAACTAGAAATACTATATTTGGTTAAGTATATATCATTTTAGACAATATTTTAAATTTTGATTCAAAAAATTGTCGTTAATTCTTTATTGCTTCGTTTTTAATATCCGTGTAAGTAGAGAAGGTGAAGTTAAAAGGCGGTAAGCCGCAAGAATCGGTTCCGATGCCGCCTTTTAACTTAAAGATGCACATTTGCTGCCTTTTTACTTCTTAAATGGTGACGCTGTGTCACTTGCTCCATTTTTTAAATTACGGAAATCAAAGAAAAAAAAATTTTTTGGAAAAAATTTCGAGGTTTTTAAATAGAATAGGGTTATATTAGTCTAAAAATGCAAAAAATCGCGAAATTGACAAAAATTCACTTACTGCCTTTTAACTACCGACGGCAGTATAACTGTCGTCACTG
>MU193195.1:0-10220 GCA_016904865.1 Pissodes strobi | reverse complement strand
ATTTGTTTAATTTCTATAATAAAAGTCTAAAAAAATTGATGTTTAATTTAAAAATATAAGAAAAAAGTATATAAGAAAAACTGGCTAACCAAACCAAACATTATATTATCCTGATTTTGACAGTGGTGTTCAAAAAGCAACTGCTTTTCAATATCTTAAAACACTTCACCAATTAGAACACGATAAAATGTTAAAAGTTGGCTATTCGCTTAGCTTAAAAACATGTTTCCTGCTAATATGGAAAGACAAAATGTTCCTTTGGCTCTTAAATTTTTATTTTCGTAGTACAGTCGTTAATTCAATTCGGGTCTAAAATCAATAAATCGAAGGACATTGCTGGCTTTATAAATATAATAGTTCGGTGGTGGAAAATCGTAAATGTAAAAACTCCCCCTAAAGGGAAACGTTTAAATGACGTATATCAAGAGCCCCTAATGGCAGGAACTTTCCTTACTGATAAAACATTTCTGTTTTTAAATGAAATGATAAACTGGCTAGCAGATTGGAAAACCAAAATTTTTTCTAATAAATTAACTACTCAAACTCATACAGCTTTGTCACACACTATATGGAATGACAGAAGTTATACAGTATTATTTTAGTGAACTTAAAATGAATTATCTTATTAGGCAAATTTCAAACAAATGATCTTGAACATAGGTTTGGCCGCTATCGGCAACTTGCCGGTGGATAATACCATATTTCCATCAGGCAGTTATATAAATCAGAAAAACGGCTCAGAATTCAGTCATTACTAACGCTAAAATCGCGTACCTTTGGCAACATTCAAATTAAGCAGTTTTGCAAAAATATTTATATGCCTGACAAAATTGAAGAAAACCATCCATTAAATCCTGACATTATAGTATTAGAGGAAGATGTAGACAATGTCAGTGATAACATGCCCGTAATCACTTATTTAGCAGGTTACTGTTGTTACATTACGGCA
Organism: Pissodes strobi; assembly: GCA_016904865.1. NCBI lineage: Eukaryota > Metazoa > Arthropoda > Insecta > Coleoptera > Curculionidae > Pissodes > Pissodes strobi. The sequence goes on along the minus strand of MU193195.1, from coordinate 9,271 downwards.
AAGAAAATTCAGTGCGAAATATGCAAGGAAATAGTATATTGTATAACTAGGAGGAAAAGTAAAACATTCCTGGACGACTGTGGTAATTGCTGGACGAGGCGCAGCCGATACGTATTTATAAAAATAGAGCCAAATATTACTCTAAATAAAAACGGTGTTTTAAATTTAAACTCAATATACTATCAAGTTTTGAATCGAGCGAGCTTGGAGTTTATTACGTATCTAGGGAAACCACAGCTAAATCTTGCTTTTGATAATCGTCAGATCTGACAAACAAGGTGTTCCCGGCCTAGGACGGAAATGTTGTAGGTAGGTACAGGTATTGCATGTTGCCAAGCAACGAATACAATATACTGGAATCATGACTTTTGCGATAAGAAAACACATCGGAAAGGTATAGTTTTTCGTCCGATCGGATAAAAACAATTTATAATGACGAATTTATTGTTGAAGATAATTTCATCCTTATTAAAGGTTTAAGCCGGGGAAAATTGCTTTATCCCCAAGATGTTATCGTACGAATAGTTTTGTACGCATATTTAATATTTAACAAAATTTTGGATGCATTTGAGGAAACTTTTTTAACAGTTCATAATAAGCGTGCCTTTCTAACCCAATATATTTTGAAATTTATTTTAGAAAACGGGCATCTGTCTGTGTATCATAAATGTACTATTCATACGATGGTTCATATAGCAACCATTGTAATAACTTGCACAGTAAACACTCTTCTTGAAAATTCCTGTGGTAAATCTAACGATCGATTGGTTAATAAGTCATCTAAAAGCCGTAAAGTAACAACACTTACTAAATAGGCCGATTCGTTAAATAGTCCTGGAAATAGTCTCATTCACAACTTCACATAGAGTTTCCTGAGGAGAGTTCTTAGCTACTAATTTCGAGTAATTTGCAAAAAACTAAACTGCTGGCCATTTGCTTTCGAGCAAGTAAAATTTTGCCTAAACTTAAAGCTAAATATTTTCTTAGCCAGACATGATAATGATTTTTGGTTTTTAATGGTTAATAGACTTGTCCCTTAAGAAAAAATTTCCAATGTTGGATTTTTTTAAACTGTAAAATTTTTATATACAGGGTGTCAAAGAACACGATGATTGTTGCTCCAATTTCAATAGCATGTAACTTTCATAACAATTTTTTAAAATTTTGTCATTGTACATCAATTGCATCACTGGTCCATAGCAAAGAAAGCGGTCTGTTAAATTCTTGATATCTGCTATATTTTAAGAGATACCGATTTTTTTGTAAAACCTGGCTTTTTAACTTTTTGGTAGCTAGACCACACTGACGACGCACAGTCCAAACTTTGTAAGTGATTATTATACGTTACGAGAAGCTTGTTTATGTTCAGTAAAAAAATTGTACTTAAATGTTGTGATGTGCAGTGCAGTATGAAATCAAGAAGGGCTGAGTTGAAACATTATATGTCTATATGATTTATGAGTATCTCCAAAGAATATTCCATCGTAGTAGAATATTCTTTGGTATCTCACAATTTTTCACGATTGTTTTGTATTGGAAAGTACTCTCTCGTAAAATCAAACACATCAAACTAGTGGGTAGGGTTTTCAAAACAAGTTTAATTTTAGGAATAGTGTTGTATTAAGTAGAAATAATTAAATACCATTTTTCCAAAAATTAAATTAAAAAATCATAATTTAAAAAAAAATTACACACTTTAAAATATACATGTAGATACAGTGCAGTTTAAAAATAAAAAGTAAGGAAAAAACTTGCTTAATCTAGAGGCGAGTACTTCCAATACAAAAGAATCGGGAAAAATTGTGAGATACTCATATACCATAGTGGCTACGTATAAGTGATTATAAGTACGCCACTGCACATCACAGACAGCATTTAGGTAAATTTTTTTGACTCAACATAAACAAGCTTTTCGTAAGGTATAATGATAATCACTTATAAAGTTTGCACCATACAACGCACAGTGGGGTCTAGCTACCAAAAAGTTGAAAAAAGCAAGGTTTTTCAAAAAAAATCAATATCTCTAAAAATATAGCAGATATAAAAAATTTGACAGACTGCTTTCTTTGCTATAGGCAAGTGATTCAATTGACGTACAGTGACAACATTTTTAAAAATTATTGTGAAAGTTACATGTTATTGAAGTTGGAGCAAAAATCACCATCATTTTTTGAAAGTTTAAAAAATCCAATATGAAAAGTTTTTCCTAGGAAACATTAAAAACCGTAGGTCGATATAATGTCTGGTTAAAAAAATATATAGTTTTAAATCTAGGCGAAATTTTCCTTGCTCGAAAGCAAATGGCCAGCAGTTTGTTTTTTTTTATCTTAATTTAGTAATAAATTTTGTAATCTGTCCGGGGTTGACATTTTTAATATTTTTCTAGGCGACATTATGAATACAATGAGCCCTCATCCATATTTTTAATAGCAATAGCAAGAATTAACAAAATTTTACACTTATGAAGTAGACTAAAAGTTTTCTTTTGGTTTGAAAAGTCGTTTTTTCCATAACAAAATCAAATCAAGACAAATCATGAAGGGCTGAGCTGATGACTAACACCATTACCTCCTACAACAGTAAAATCTGAAATTTGCATAAAGCTTTTTCATGTTTTATCATAAATAAACTACCTTAAAATGAAAAAAGAACCAGATTTAAGTCTTTTTTTCTATTCAAATAAATGGCAGGTTCTGGCAGCTTCGTCATCAATTTCCATTTAAATATTGCGGAGTCCTTTGGATGGAGAAAACACTACCAAATTTAACATTATTTACATTATTTATTGTGACCCCTTATACCCATAGTGACATTTTGCCACCTATCTATTAAATCAGTTTATCAAAATATATTCTATTTTGATAAACTGGATATTCAATGGTTTATAGTTTGAAATTTAATTTTCCTTCAAAAAAAATCGAATGAGGGGCGTCTAAGGGCTGAGTTCATGTTTCACAGCCTTGCTTTAACCAAAGCACTTAAAAATTATATATGTATGCAGAAAGAGGTAAGTAAACTGCAATTTAATTTTTAATTTAAAAAAAAATGAGTAATAAACATTAACAGTTATAATAGTAATATTAGCCCAATTACGTTTCAAACTACATATAAAATAAAGTTTAATTTACAAAAAAAAACAAGTTTTTATTATATTTTGTCGAGATTTATGCATATAAAATGTCTACTTAACTGCGTCATTTTAAAAGAAATTGCATATTTCATTATACACTTTACCAAGAGCCATTTAAATGTTTTTAAAATACCCCTTCCTAATGCTAAAACGGCGCAAAACTCGTCAAGTATGAGCTCGGCATGGGCTGCAAGCTCGACCGTCCACCTGCATGTGATGACGTCAAGCGGCAGTGCCGGGTCCTTATACCAGCGAATATTAACTACGACAAGAAGGTCCACTTAATGACAAGAAAGCACTACAAAGGGATCGTCGTTTAATTTGTTCGTTGCCTGGTAACGATCAGCGTATTTCGCCGCACACAGGTTGAATTTAAATAAAAGCTGGCCATAAACGATATTTTCGTTTTCGGTATATTTAACAAATTTATGACGAAATTATTTATAGCACTCTAACACTCTATTTGGCTTTGGAAAAACACAATTGATATCTTCTGAATTGTTTGCAGCTCCATGTCAAAGTTACGTTATGTTTTTTTTTATTATTATCACCAAATAAATTTTTTAATAAAGTTTGTATTCAACAGGCTGTTTCAAAAATCTGTTAACGTTTTTAATTACTTATTATTGATAACAATACTCAAGGTATGTAATAACTAATATTTAAAAGATTTTGATTTTGTGCTAATGATTTCACTATATTTCCGAATACTAATATTCTGACAAAAGACATCAAGAAGAAAATGTTGCTCGATTTTTCACCATCTTTTAATATTTAATTAAATTTTGGCCTTTTGGGTGTTTTTAAAATTGGTTAAAGGTTTCGCACAATATTTTTACTGTATATTTCATTCCTATTTTGTAATACAATACAACTAAAAAATAGCGATATTATCTTATATCGAATGTCAGAAGGATGAGCTGGTCTATGGCCGCCGCGTCAAAGGTCTCCTGCCAACATGATTGTTTTATTTGTATCATGGCCTGCCGATATCGTTGACATGCCGCCGCGGAAAGAGATCCTTCTTATCAAATAGTTTTGCCCAAATACATAATAAAAAGATAAAGACTGATATACTACACAGCTAACGTGCTAACACTCCGTTGAGGATATGTGTTAGTGTTATACCTAATTGTGCAACAACTGAAGTACTGAAGCCAGATTATCAGAAAATGGCGCGTCGAAATGAGGAGCATTATAAGATCCTTTACACAAATAGGGCCCTATAAAAAATCGGCCTCTCCTATTGGTCAATTCGCATGACCCTCCGTTCGCTTCGCTCGCTACGGGGGCTCAAAGAAAGGAAACTAACCAGGTGCTAACCTAAACTAACCCAAGACATACCCAAACTAATCCAAGACGTACCCAAAATCAAGAAAAAAAAACTGTTTAGAAACATTAACTTAAAAAAATTAAAAAAAGAAACGGGGATCGAACCCAGGCCGTCTAGATGAGACCCAGCTGTCTAAACCTCTACACCACGACACTCCCGAGAGTTTTGGGCAGAAATTGATTGCATCACGAAGACATCAAGATGGATCAACCAATAGGAGACGCCGATTTTTACATAGTGTACTATTTGTGTAAAGGATCTTAAAATGCAAATGAGGATCCCTTATTGGCTAAATTTGTAACGTGCGCAGCTTTCCCCGCTGCTGTCTTGTTTGAGCATTTACGTTTCTATGTTTTTTTTTTTTGCTTCATATATTGTACTGAAAGTATTTTCAAATGCCATTTAAATTATCCTTAACTCAACACATTATTAAATTATTGGAATTTTAAAAGCTATATCTGTTGTAAAGTCATCGGTACCGGGTGGGCAAGAAATTGAATAATCGATTAAACGCTTAATATTTTAGCAAACAACTGAATAACCGATTAATCGATATAATCGATCATCGATATTTTCTGATATATTAATCGATAAGTCGATTAAGCGGTAATTTCTTAAAAGTGAATCGAATAATCGATTATTGTCGCCCACCCCTAATCCCATAATATTGTAGTAAGTGAAACTGAAGCTTAAATTTCGGCAGAATCATTATTGCTGATGCAAGACTGATGTTATTATAAAAAGAGGTAATAAATACTTTGGCTGAATCAGCAGATAAAAATTTATAATTTAGTTTTAATTTGTAAATATGGCTTTAATATTACCTTGGGATAGTCAGAATATAAGCAAGTGTTTTTGAACAACAGCTCCACTGATGCTTCTATATTTTTTACTAGTTTCGTTCCTATTAGATTAATTTAAGAATGAAAACGATAACTCTGAAATACATGTATGGTAAAATTTCAGGCCTTCATCAACGCGTTTCTGTCGTCCGCTTAACATTCATTTTGCTCGTGAGACTCCTGAATTAACCTTTGCAAAAACAAAATTTGGATCATCGAATTAAAAATTTAAAACCCTTTTCTTTACAACGAAGGAGCCCTTAATTTTCAAAATCATTTTCTAAAACGATTTATGAACATACAAATGATTTTTATACATGATTTTTATCGTTAGTGATAATTGATACTCCCTATATATAAATATAGATGATGAGCAAAAAACCCAACAATTATTTCTCTAAAACACGATATATTAAACGTGTAATACTTAATAACTTGTATGTCTTATTTCTGGTAAACCTTATTATGGCCAGCTTTCCTAGAAATTTGACCAGTGTGCGCCGGGTCCAAAGGTCACATGCCAGTATCATGCTAGTTTTCGCGCGGGGAAGGAGACATACCGGTGACGTGCCGCCGCGGAGAGTGAATCTTCTTATCGTAGTTATTATTCGCTGCTTATACTCTCGGCGTTAACGACTGGACCTACATAAAATAAAGCCTTGATGAAGCTTTGAACGAGATAGCAGGTAAATATTATGAACCTATACGGTATATAGAAACAGCAGGGCCATGTAGCCGTTGCGACCAGCTTTGCTGCTCAACGGGCAGCATATAACAGATTTTCGGGCCCGATTGTTGACAACATTTTTACCTCATGCAAAATGTTAGAAGGTCGCAAGGTACTAATGTGGTGCAAACTCTCTTCACATCTAGATAAATAAGTTTTGAAAAAATCCTATGAATATGGCTTTAGATTTGTATGCCTGGTACCTAATTCAACTTACATTTTTTTATCAGCCGCTGAAAGATAGATTTTGCAGAGCCAGAAAAGAGCAGGGAGATCAATTTTCTCAGAAAAGCTTAAGCGCACACGTTCAAATTTTTGTACCTCGGAAATAACATTGAGGAATCCTCTAATACGATAATTAAGAATATCGTGTCTACTTTGAAATCTATCACCATCAATAATTTGGAAACAATTGTTTTATTCATGTTAAATTAAATGTGTACAACATATGCCGAAAAATTAAAAAAAAAAACAATCAAGCAATTGTTGCACAAACCCCTGAAATATTAGACTATTATTTTTCTAGTAAAATTTATGAGAACCCACACGCAAAGGAAAAGTATACTACTTGTAAATACGCAGACGATATCTATGAGAATCCTTTATTAAATAATACAAAATTTAAATTACCTCAATCAATCAGTGGTCATCATGAATTTGAAGAAAATATCATTCAAATTTGAAGCCAAATTTGTGGCCAGTATTTTTAGGACTTTATCACTAATGTAATTACCATATGTGCTGTACTTGTGAGAATGGCTAATTGCAGTATCGTACGATATAACTTTAAAATAAAACTGCCTTATGTGGTCAAAAAAGCCTTAGTTTAGTTTTTGAACTATAAAGCCATATTAATATTTTCCCTATTTTATCATTTAGAAAATATACATTCATTTTTATCTGTAGAATGTGACCCTACTAATGTGATATTTGCTATTACTCGTTTCTCAATTTCGAAACTTTGTTAATATTATAACTAACGAAAACGATAGTGATTTCAGATTTGGTTGGACTATGGGTTTTCTGACCAAAAACCACAACTTTAAGTATTCAAGTCTTCGCCTGACTAAATTTGTAGAGACAGTATTCTTTAAACAGTTATTCATTAAAAATAATCAATTCGACTAAAAATTAATCGAGATATTTACTTGAATTCATTACAAATGAATGATCTTTTGGAATTTCAAAATCCAAAAATTAACCAAATTAAGGGTTGATTCGTTAGATAGATATATGGCACTAACCAAAATAAATAAAAACAAGTATAGTTGACCAATATGAATTATGCAGGCATGTATTAGATTTTGGTTGGTATTGATAAGTTTCTGTTTCGGTTTTTGTCCCAAACTATCCTGAAACTACTGTATCTATTTATAATAATTAATCTACAAATATAATGTTTTTTTTTTTGAGAAAAATACTTACCATTAACTCAATCTTATGTTCTTTAAATATGTCATTAGAATAGGAAAGCATACATTAACGTGTTAAAGCAACACTTTACATAAATAGAATTATTTTAATTCCTCCCGTTTGAATCAAAATGATCGAATTCAAATTTTAAAAGTGGTTTACATATAGAGTCCTGTGATATCTGGGATGTTTTGCATTCGTGGTAATATTAAATATTATAAAGGGCGCTCAAATATTTCTTATATTATACTGATCGATTTGTTTGGAAAACCAAACGTTTTACTGTTTCCATTCAACTAAAAAATTTATACAAATTATTTAAACAGTATGTACTTGACATACAATGTGTTGCAAAAAGATGAAACACTCAAAATACGTCAGGTATCGCTCACCTGAATTTAATGAAAGATATGAAATTATGCCGTGGGGAGTGCCGCATTGTTACCAAGTTTGCTGTATATCTGTAATCGATAAGATTTTTTTCTGTTTTCCAGATTTTCGAATTCTCTTAAAGTTCTCAGTACTTTTTATCAAGAGCACTTTTTTCGAAAGTTGATAGTTTTTGAGAAAATCATGGCCTAATATCGATATTTCAATTGTATACAATGCAATGCAATAAATAATAAATTAATTTAAACATTGATAAAACTAATTGAGACGTTGAAAGTATTGTCGGTTTACTTCCTGACGGTAAGCCAAATACTGTGGAAGAACATTTAAAGCTTTAGAAGGGTGTCCGTTTCCTGGATTATTTTCCCTTTTCTTTCTATCCTTAGCTTTAAATTATGGAGGTTATTTGGCTTAATTTTGAAGACTACATTTTTGAGGTGGACCCACAAGAAGTAATCGAGGGACGAAAAGTCCGGAGATCGAGCTGGCCACATCCAGATATTGCCGAACATTATGAGCATAATGCGGTGGGGCACCATGCTGCTGAAATCATATTTCATCATTTGGTGTTTGATTACTACCTAAATATCATGTTCAAATAATCAATACAGCGGATAAAATGAAGCAACAATAGCTACTTACGATTATTTGGATATAGTTGTGCAACAGCTGGGACAATTTCCATTCTTAAATGATCCAAACATATTTCTCAATTTAATGCACGAAGATGGGATCAATTATTTTTCGACCTTCCCAGCACAAAGACTTACCTTCCGATTTTCGCATATCCAATGAGGATTTTGCCTGACCCAATATCGACAATTATGCCTTTTAACATTCCCATTAAAGAAAAAATGTCTCGTCAGAGAAAACTATTTGGTGGACAAAATTTGGATTAGCATTGCTACGTTCCATCAAGGTTTCGCTGAATTCTAATCATCTATCGTATTCATCTTTGGTCAGTTCTGGCACCTGTGTTACTTTGTATGATGAAAGTCTTCGGTTTTCCGAAGGCGATTTACAAACAAAAAATGGTGTTTTCACTTTCTAGTGTCCTGGTAGAAAAGTGGGGATTTTTTTCTGAACTGAGTAAAACATTCAGAGTCTTATTTAGCATTTGCTGCTGGACGGCCAGAGTATACCGCATCTTTTACGGTTCTAGTTTCAGGAGATTTTTTTTGAAATTTACTTACATTCGATCTAGTTAATGGATTTCTATCAATATATTTGTCATTAAAAATTGTACAAACATCTTGTTGCGTTCGTATCCTGTCCACATAACCCAGTATCATTAAAATTTAAATTCTTTTAGCTTCACACACATTATCTATTTTCCTAAATCAACGAAAGTGACATTGTCAGACATAACTTTCGACGTAACTTTCGAAAAAAGTGCTTTAAATAAAAGGTATTGAGAATAATTTTAAGCAGAATTG
>JAEQML010062007.1:0-24982 GCA_016904865.1 Pissodes strobi | reverse complement strand
AAAAACATGGTTATTATCCATACAAAATTCTACCGGTGCAAAAATTAACACATGATCAAAAAAAACAAAAGAATTATGTTTTATCAAGAAATGTTATTATTAAAAGATGACAACAATTTAAAAAATATATATTATGGTTTGACGAGTGCACATTCCAAAGATTTATTATTAAATCCTTGGCACATTCAGTACTGCAGGTATTCATAACCGGAAAAACGTTCGATTTTGGGCAACTCAAAATCCTCGAGTAACTAGGGAAATTAAAAGATCGTTACAGGTGTGGTGCGGGCTCTTAGATAATAAAATTATGGGGCCAATTTTTATTGACGGGTTCTTAAATGGGGAAAAATATTTAAATTTATTGACCAATGATGAAGAAAATTTTCTGGAAATTATCTGGCATCAGGATGAAGAGCCCTAGCACACAACGTTTTCGCGGTTATAAATTACATTAATGGGAAATACCAAACGTGAAATGGTCGCACTGGACCGATTAGATGGCCGCCGAATAGTCCTGACTTGACGCCGCTTGATACTTTCCTATGGGGATTTTTGCAAAATAAAGTATATGAAACTCCCACGGAAGACGTAGAGGTTTTACGAACAAGAATAATTGCGGCCATTCAGGACACCAATGAGAATCATTCTCAATTTATCATCAACAATATAAATAAAAAGAACAGTGTATTGAAATGAACGGTGGGCACATTGATTAGTTGTAAAAAGTTGTTCTTAAACAAAAACAAATTGGCATTTTTTCTCATCTCTGTATGGCATTGATAGAAAGTCTAGCTGAGATTAAAACAATCACGGTGAATGACCAGTTTAAGGCCAGTACCCATGTTTACCTGATTTTTATTACTATTTTTTAGAAAATGGCAACTTTCATAAGTCAATATCTTTTTATACGTCAAAATTAGGTATAGGGTGTGTTACATAAACATTTTTTAGAATTGTAAGGAGAATGCAAAAATCTAATAAAAAAATGGGATAGCAATTTGAAATAAGAAAATATGACCCCGCCCAGACTTTCTGGAGCACCCTGCAGATAAAAAAAAATAGTTTTTCTAAAAATTTGTTTTAAACCATTAAACTTTTGCATTAAACACTTTTTTCCGAAACGTCAAATAAGAAAGATAAGGGGGGGGGTCAATATATAAAAAAAAACCTGTACATGTATAAAAAATAACTTGTCATAATCATGTAATTATCACTGGGGAATTAAATTACGGTGTGTGTAAGTATCGGTGTAGGACAAATAGTTGATTCATTTGTTTGTGAATAAAACATTGTTTTCTCCTTAAATATTATTTAATTTTAAAACGAAAACAACACAGAACACAATGGATCGCATTGAATGACAGTCGACAGTAAATCCCTGATTCGGCTAATAACCGACAGCCGGCAGTAAATTCCCGAACGCATACTGCTCATATTGCTGACAAACGTGGTAAATTACAACAAAATCCAGTAAATAACGGTAAATGACCTTAAATAACGTTAATTATTTAGCACAAGAACCGGTAATTTTCTATGTAAATTATCAGTAAATTACGGTAATCAATTTCTGGCCATTTACGGTAAATAACAGTAAATTACCACGGTAATTTATCGGTAATTTACCAATTCACATCACTGCCTGCAATTGAATTGGAGTTATTGATCTGCAAGAAGATATTTGCAAAACTGGCTGATATGTTTAGCTCCGCATCGCATCATAGGTACTCTTTTTTCCAAAATGAACTTTATGACAAACAAATGCCATTCAAGTTATTCTTAGTTATTCTCCGCTGAAACCAAAGGTTAAAAACTGGCTCAGAACCGGAAAAGTATAATTGCTTATATTCTTAAGAGCATCATGAGTTAGCTTGGGTTCGTTTGAAGCTTTAGCTTATAAAATATATATTAAAATTGATTCTTACAATTAATTGAATTTAACAAATAAAAACATAAATATTTGGGTAAAAAATTACTGTTAAGAGTTTATTGCCTCCACAAAATACCGATGACATTATTTCTTTGAATCATTCAATATACTGTGTGTACATATCGTCGATGTTGGAAGCGTGGAAAAATAGAGGTTTTGTTTTACAAAACTCTATATACGTTACATAATATATTAGAATTTAGTATACATAGTAGAGATTGACTTGACATGACAATCGTGCTTTCGCGCATGCCTAAATCGGAATTGTTTCTTGCATGAATATGTCGACCTATTTGATATCTCATTGCCTATATTTAAATATAATAATATAATTATAATAATAATGTTATTAATAAGTAATGAGCTATTTGAAAGTCTAAATAATGCATGTCATTGCTGAAAAAGCAGAAAATTTGCACAAAAAGTAGAAAGAAGGAAAGCATAGATTAATAGAAATAATATGTTGAGTCCATTACAGAAGTTGAAGTTACAAACCTGCTTTCGCGCATGCCTAAATCGAAATGATCCCTTTCGTCCATATGTCGACCTATTTGATACACTGGAAGAAAAATTAATGAATTATGCACAGTGATTATTTTCTGATGTTTTAAATCGAGTGGAATTTTCTCATCTGTGTCGTGAATTGAAGAACATGCTAAAAACATAGGTGTTCGGATTTGGAAATTTTTAGCTTTTAAAAAAGGCATGTATCCTACTAGCTCTATTGTCGGAATCATTGCTAAATAAAAACTAGTATCACTTTTTCAGATTCGATGAAGAGCCAATTTGTTAAAATTGTGTCAGAATGCATATACCTATTACATCCTATAGGTATAGTACTTGGTGAACACTTTTTTTAAATGTCATTATTAATATGTGGTTTTAAGACATCTATTGTGATTCCAATATTCAAGTCTGGTACTGTCACTGATGTCTAAAATTATAGACCAATAAGCCTAATATCAAACTTTGCTAAAATATTTGCAAAGTGTATCAAAAAAAGATTTGTTCAGTTTTTAAATGCTAACAATGCTCTCTCACTACATCAGTATGGTTTTATTGAGGGCTGTAGTAACACCGATGCGGTGATGGATTTGCAGTATTGATTTGGCAAAGGCTTTTGACACAGTTTCTCATGAAAGTCTTCTTAACGTGTTACCAACGTAGGTTACGGATTCGGAGGTATAGTGCTACAACTTTTAAAAAGCTACCTTACAAAGAGATCAAATGGTTTGAATAAATTAAACACTCGGTAATAAAATAAATTAAAATTGAAATGGGTGTGCCGCAGGGCACTGTCCTGGGTCCCATTCTTTTTGTTGGTTTACATTAATTCTGTGCTAAAACTAAATATTATTGGGATGTCAATTTCACACACTGATTATACTGCATTGATGTTCAGTGGAAATACATGCAGGGAGACTTAAAGTAATGGATGGCTTCAGGGTGATTAAAAATTGTCTCTGTTTGTATAAACTATCCAAATCTTTCCAAGAGCAGTTATATGATGTTTTCATTTACAGGACCCCATAGAACTCCGTTGATAAAGATAGAGAAGTTCAAGTTGCCGAGGTTTTACAAACTAAATACCTCGGGGTAGTTATTGGCAAATACCTAAAGTGGGACCCCTTATGTTGATTATGTTACGAATAGAATCAGAAGATTGTTAAAAGTAGTAGTTATTGCAGTTCTACAATAACGATCCTGGAGGTTCGACTGCGTTGTCTAAAAGTGTCGTGAAGTGCACCAAGTATGCATGTTTCGATAATTGGGCAACGGTGACGGTATAAGCCATATAACAGGTCACGGTACCCTCACGGGTAAAAAAGAGCTCTTTCTCTTTAACAAGGAACTGGAAGAAGATTTACAAAGTTGATACCTGTCCGGTGATATGCATGTTTCTTTGAAAAAATGGAGGTAAAAACATTTTTCTTTTTGGGAAATTTCCAAAAGTTTTTTTTTAAAACGGCATACTATAACTGTATGTCAAAAACCAACCATAATATATTTACGATACAATAATCCCCATTATTATTTTAGGTTTCTGAGAAACATTCTGTATATCTATGTTAAACAAAACTTCAATATCGAATAAATTTGAATAAAATAAAATAAATGTGATACCGAGTGTGATACTTCATTTACTCACAGTTCTTCAGAAAACGTAGTATTTCTTTAATACATAAACAAGCACCAGCCGGTTACAAACAACATACCTAGTTATTAGCAAAAACTTAAAGCCATGTTTTCGTCCAGCCACAAATGAAACAAAATTAAGGAATTTAAAGAACCGAATTTAGGCATTGGCACGCAAACACACAATCAGCATAATTATAGTTGTAGTCACAGTCGAATATTTCAAATGATCTATCCTTTGTGAGAATGGCGTTTAGGCTGTGCGATACTTTAACTAGTTCATTTTAAAAGTCATGCTTGCAACATGGCGTTAGGGGTGCGCAAAAAATTACGAAATTATACTTAAAATGAGAAATGCCTTCTTGTCCGTCATGTTAAACCGCAGACTAATTTGTGGTATAATTATCTTATTTCGTCAAAATTATTTGCTCAAATGAGCGTAGTTTAATAAAATTATTTTAGATGTGCACGTCTAGGTAGCTTTTATTCTCGATACGTAAAACCAAAGAAAATAAACCAATTATTTCTTTGGTAAACGCACATTTGAATATTTTTTATATGGTGACTATTGGCATGCTTTTAAAACTTGCGGGAAAAAAATATGAGGGCATGTTGTCTCCTACAATTTCTTACCTTTGTGTTATCTACAGTAGGGCAATATAGTTGAAAAACCAATCCTCAAAGCCTGCATTATCGAACTATCCACTTTTTGTTCGGGTACACCATGTCCCCGACAATCTGAGTATTCCATTGGTGTTCGGCTTTGTAGACCACGTAAGGTGGAAATACATAGCCACTAGCAGCAGCGGGAAACATGTTGCTGACTTTTTTATGGCAATGACACACACGCACATACACACACACTAAAAGGAGATCCCATGGCACTCAACGTGCGGTGTGTGTGCGAAGATGTTAATGGGCACGCTTCTTGAATAGCTGTAGGTTGTAATTTGGTGGAAACAGATGTCCTGTGAGTGACACTGCTATCATCCCTACAGATATCTGCGCGTGGTGCCGCCACTGGGTGAGTTTCGCAAAAGCTTAAAGGAAAAGAAATTGTTGGTAGTATGATAGCACCTGGCCCTTCTCAGACTTCCCAAAATAAAAACGAACTGCAAGGACCGCAAAGGACGCAGAATATCCAGAAGCCATAAATAAATTTTATCAACCAGAACTAAGTAATAATAGAATACAAACCTATAGGCATACGTCACCCTAAACACTATGCCACGGCTAGCGATGGGATACTCAGGGTGTACTCAACACAGAGTAGAAAAATGCATTGTGGCGAACCTCGTTCACTGGCCTTGTGTTGATTACTCCCCGAAGATATTCCAACGCGCCCCGAGACAAGTGCCAGGAGAAAAGCATACCCATTAACCATAAACAAAAATAGTGAGTTAATTAAGCTTCACCAGGCTAAAAGATATACTAAAGACGAAAATCATGCATCATGCAGTCCAATATGAACAAAAATAAATATAGGGTGTTCCAAATGGCACTGCCAATTTGTCCTCCAGAATTTAAAACGTCGAGGACGTGGAATCTGAGGAGAGACACAGTAGTGAGCCCCGAGCACTGTGTGAAGATGCCCATTAAACCATATCACGGGCCAAACAATTTACCACCCATGAAGCACCCAAGACCAGTTAGCCTTTCAAATAAAAAAAATTAAGAAAAGGGCTGCATAGTTTAACATCGGAAACTATTTTACAAACAACAAAATAACCGACAAGTTAAGTAAAATCCTGTATACCCCCCCCCCCCCTAAAAGATGTCAAACGATCTAATTGAACTCCAAAGTAAGTAAATATAGATAGGCAAATAATCAAGAAAGGTAGTAAAATCGACAAAGCTAAGTAATAAAGTAAGAAAATAAGATTAAAGACAAGGTAAGTTACTTAAAATTATAAGTAACTGAGAAGAATAACGGTAAATGCAGAACAGCTTTCTCAAGGCTGCTTTAGCTAACAACAGTAGTAAGTGACTGAAGACCTACCTTACTACAGCACTCTGTGGGCTTTTACCACAACAAGTATCTCTGTGCAGAAGAAATTCTTTTCCAATTTGATGTCGGCAACCATCAAGTTTCGCGCCAAGCCAGTTACCCATACCAAACCGATGCCCCAACTGCAGAGCAAAAAAAACAAGTCCAGATAATATCCCAAATAACTGGTAATGTAACCATTAAGTTACAAAGTTCTCGACCGAAAAGTAATTAATAGTCTGAGCAGTAAATCCGGATATATCCGAAATAACATAAGTCAAGTTGCTCAAGTATAGGGAAAAAACCTAAAGGTAATAGTCTAAGCAGAAAAAACCAGTATAACTAAAAAACCCGAAGGTAGTCTACTTAGGCCACTAAAAAAATCATAGGCAAAAGAAAGATAAGTAAATCAACGAAAAAAAGCAACCATCAAAATCAGATAATAAGATCAAGGTAACGAAATAAATTAAAAAATAGATAACCAATCAAAGCAAGTAGATATCAAGGTAGAAGAATAAATAACTAATCAAAGCTCATACCCACGGTATAGCAGTTTTCAGCTACCTCCAAAAAGGTCAGTATCAAATAAAATAGTCATAATTTGGTGTCAAATTCGGGGGGTTGTCATAATCAGGAGAATAGCCAAATTCGGGAAAGTCATAGCCAGGTGTATCAAATCCGAGATATTCGTCAAATCCAGGAAAATGGTCAATTTCGAGAAATTCGTCATAATCGAGTAAAGTCAAATTCAGGATAATTTCAAAGCAAAATGCAAAAAAAAATTGCGTAAAGAAAAATTAATATCACAAATAAATCAAGCCAGATACAGAATATTAAAAATAACCATTATTTAAGAAAATTTAAATTCAAAGGATAGAAATACAAATTGCCATTTAATTTGGTTTGAATCGGTTAGATGGACCATCAGAACCGGAATTGATGTTTCAAGTCTTGAACATGCCAAACACCCTTGCTATTACCGTGTTCATCTTGGAGTTCGTACGTACACCCACCGGTTTTCTATTTGATCTTAAATGGACCTAAGCACTCGGGAGTCAATTTTGAGCTGAAGTAATTGGCGGCGTTGGAAAGCCCTTTATTTTTACGCCATACCTCTTGATCACAAACAAAATTAACCGGACGTCTTCGAAGATTATATTGGTGTCGATTTCATGACTGTGCCGACCCAATTTTCTTATTAATGTTCTCAAAGAGCTGCTTAAAAGATTCGATCCGTTTTCGAATGTAATTTTGACTATCCGTCTCGGCTGATGGAATGCTTTCGGTGTAATCTTGCCCAAAAAGTTTATGTTCCCGCCCAAAGTTAACTAAATGGGGAGTATAACCAGTAGTTTCGTGACGTGATGTTCGAATAGCACAACCGATAGACGGAAGATTATCTTCCCAAGTTCGATGATCACTTTGGTTGACATAAGATCGCAACATGCTTTTGACGACTCTATTTACACGTTCAGTATGATCAGCAGAGGATAATAAGATGCAGTATAGAAAATGTTGACCTTATACTTGTCACAGAGAGATTGGAACTCTTTGGATTTCATCTGAGTACCATTATCACAAGTTAAGTACTGTGGAGCCCCATAAAACAAGAAAATGCCCTGTTCTATATGTTTGACTAAAGTTTTTGCGGTAGCAGAACGGCAAGGAAAGAGAACAACATATTTACTAAAGTAGTCGGTAACTACCAAGATGTGAGTATTGCCTTGTTTTGAACGAGGTAATGGTCCTACAAAATCTAGACTGATGGACTGCCAAGGTTCCCGAATTTCGGGTCGATTGCCCATTAAACCGGCTAGTGCTTTTTGCTCCACCTTATTTTGAGCACAAATATGACAGGATCGGACATACTTAGCAACATCGGTTCTCCTCTTAGGCCAATAGTAACGTCCAGCTATTTTCCAAAATGTTTTAAAAATTCCAACATGACCTGAGGTTGGAACCACTTTCAACTCTCCAACAAGGAAATTTATCTGGATGTTCTTCCAGCTTCTTCAACATATCGACATACCACTTATCAGAAGTGTTGAAGTAAGAAGGTAAAGAATCCTCCACGGCTGCGATATCTTCTGTCAAAACTGGTACGGACCTAGACAGAAAATCTGGCACTAACTGCTCTTTGCTTTTTCGATGGATTAGTTGAAAATCATAAGGTTGTAAACGAAGAGCCCAACGACCAAGTCGACCCTGCGGATCCTTGAAAGTATGTAACCACAATAGCGAGTGATGGTCTGTGTTTGCCTTAAAATAAACTCGCTCCAAATAAAAATAAGTTTTTCCACACTCCAAATCACTGCAAGGTACTCGTTTTCCGTGACTGTCAACTTCATTTCCTGCCTAGTAAGGGAACGTGAAAGATAGGCAATTACCTTTTCTCCATCATCGAATTGCTGGGTTAGAACAGCGCCTAAGCCATAAGAAGAAGCGTCAGTTTGAAGAGTAAACATGCGGTTAAAATCAGGACAGGACAAGACTGGAGCGGAAACAAGAGCTTCTTTAATCGATTTAAAAGATTCCTGACAATCTGGAGTCCATTCCCATTTTATGTTCTCCTTAGTAAGCCAAGTGATATGGGCAATAACCGAAGAAAAGTTAGGAACAAAGCGTCTGTACCAGGAAGCGGCTCCAATAAATCATCGGATCTCAGTTACATTATTTGGTGGTGATATGTTAATAATAGCCTGCACCTTTTCTGGATCGGGCCTCAATCCTTTAGAATCCCTAACATAACCAAGATATTTAAATTGGGGTTTGCAAAAGTGACATGTTTCTTGAGAAACCTTTAGTCCGGCTTCTTCTAAACGGTCAAACACAAGACCTAATATCCTCAAATTGTCCCAAAAATAATAATAAGATATTTTTCTCTACATATGTTTCGGCTTGATGAGGCCTTTATCAGGAGAACTTTTATACAAGTACTCTTGATAAAAAGCCTCATCAAGCCGAAACATATGTAGAGAAAAATAACTTGTTAAATTATTTTGAAGCATCTAAAAGCAGTGTACTAATTATCCCTAGTATTATTATTTCCTTATCGATAATCGCCTGCTTAAACGCAGAGACGGGGTAATAACGCTGTTTAATAGGTCTTGAGCCAGGTTCTAATTCGATTACATGCCCCGCTACTTTACAGTAACCAAGATCAATACTCACTACAGAAAAGTTCTCCTTTACCAGCAAATCAAGAGCGGATCTTTCAGAAACAGACAAAGAATCACCACCTACAATACTACAAATTTCAGGAAATTTATCTGAAAAATGCCAAACATTCTGTCTCAGATCAGGTACAATGTCCATGGCTTTCCGAAAATCGATACCTAAAATAAATCTATGCGCTAATTCTGGAAGTACTAAAATATCTATTATACGTGTCTTATCCAACAAGGTGTCGGGTGTCTGAAAATAAGCTATACTTGAACAAGTCTGGCCATTAGCAACAGTACAAGTGGTCTGATTTTTAATAAGTTTTAAACCTAATCCCTGCAAAATTTCTAAACCAGGTTGACCATCAACAGTCCGAGAAGCTCCAGAATCTAGTAAGCCTAAAATGGGGTGACCTAAAACAGAAATGTCCAAATATGAGCGCTCATCTCCGTGCGCATGTGCAATAATAAAGTCCAAAAAATCTTTCAAGGGGAAATTAATGTCATTGATCGGCGGAGTGCAAATAACAGGAGAGGTCTGCCAACCTAACGACTCTCCCGAGTGTCGTTTCCCGAACTGGAACACTTTGGACAATTGCGAGTAGTTACATCTGTAGTACCACAACGATAGCAGTTGATCTTTTTACTGCCAGGGCATTGACGATTTAAATGGTCTGTCTGGTTGCAATTCCAACAAGTAACTGGACGTCTAGGAAAATATGGTATTTCTGCTGGTGCTCATGCGGCTGGTAATGCAACTACATAGTGGGGCGGTGGATGATCACTGTATAAACTAGAAGTAGATGCATCAGAAGCTAAGAAGGCAAAATCGGGTTCAACAAAATTTTGTCGTTTCCTGGATGGTGGAATATAATGATCAGCTCGGTACTTTTTAGCTTCAAGCTTAAGACACTCAGTCCCCAGCTCCTCCAATGAAGTAACAACAGGAAGCTGAGTTGTATAGAATGGAGACAAATTCCTTGAAATAATATCCAGTTGAACATCATCAGACATACCTCCATAACGCCTAAACAAAGCACTCATACGAGACAAATAATCTACGATACTCTCAGACTGGTCTTGTTTTCTTTCCAAAAATTCTTTAAATAACCTAGCTTTATAATCAGGTGGTTCAAAATGTTTACACAGGAGACCAGACAAACTTTTCTAGTTAACAAACCTAGCTCGATTAGCATGGAACCAATTCAAGGTTCTGCCAGAAAACAAATCTATAGCTGACTTAAATAATTCCTATTCAGATATACCTCTAGCGATACGTAACTCAGAAACTCTTTCTAAAAAGTTGTGAACCGAAAGTTGTTTAC
Organism: Pissodes strobi; assembly: GCA_016904865.1. Classification (NCBI taxonomy): domain Eukaryota; kingdom Metazoa; phylum Arthropoda; class Insecta; order Coleoptera; family Curculionidae; genus Pissodes; species Pissodes strobi. The sequence goes on along the minus strand of JAEQML010062007.1, from coordinate 14,446 downwards.
AGTCACCTGAGAATTTAAGACTGCACTTTTCAACACGAGTTTTAAAATTGCTAGAGTGACAAGAACGAATTTTAGTTGGCGTGGAACTATTTGGTGGCTTATTAGAATTTATACTAGAAACAGAAGAGTCTGAATCCGAATCATCTAACTGCGTTTTACTTAACAAAGCACTCAAATCTTCTAGAGGTTTGCCTTTCTTTTCTAATTGTAAAACTGGACGTGAAGCTGCTCGTAACTGTTCAACAGTTTTTGAATCATCAGCTGGTAGACCACGAATACTAAGTTCATAGACAAGCATCTCCTTTCTAAGATAATTAACTATCATATTATAATCCATCCTTACTGACTCAATAAAACATCAAAATTGTAAACGACTAAAGAAAATTAGTATGTAAATGTAAATCAAAATCAGCTGTCCTCTTCGGAGAGCTCATTATGTAAATCAATAAACAATATTAGAAAAATCAAAAATCGCCCAGTAATCAATCGAATAATAACAATGAAATAACAATGATATATGTAATGCTAGATAAATATTAAATCACTAGTTATCAAAATAATATGCAACAATAATATCCAATGCTACCAATTCGTGAAAATCACCCGGTGAATAAAGCTAATAAGGCATACAGGACAGAACTAGAATTTGCAATGTTATAAAGAAAAGGTCTCTCGAAAAAAAGGTAGCCCCTTAGTTGGGACGCCAAATTTGCAACACGTTTTTCCTATTGAAGTTAAACGTGATCATAACGGGACATATGCTGTTGACCGAGACACACAGTAGTCCGATTTGCGAGGATGAAGGAATGGTGGATCCTGCCATAATGCTGTCAGGGCTAGCTGTATGGGCTTTCTTTTCACCACGGGTTTTTGGTACCTCGCTTGAAAACGCATCCTTGAAGAGTTACGGAGCATTTTAAAAGATTGCGTCAATTACCCCTGGAATTAAATTGGCGCGTTTACTGGAAATATTGGTTGCGTTTCGACGAGTGATTTGATTATTATTTCTTTTGAGAAAATGTATGGCCCAGTTCAACCCTGGCATTTTATCATTTAATTTTATTTAATTGTGGCCTACTTTATCTAAGTATAATTTGGCAAAAAGTCTTAGATCTAATAAATCGAATGGAAATCCCCAGTTTTTCAGGACATTTAGAGGTCCTATAATAGTTATTTTTGTTACAAGTACCTAAAATGGAGTTTTTCAGGACGAATCATTGCTGTTTCCGGACGAGGCATTAGCCGAGTCCGGAATAGCAGATGAGTCCTGAAAAACTTCATTTAGGTACGTGTGACAAACACTATTTTTTGTCATACGCTCCCAAAATTAAAATTTTATTTATACGATTTTTGCAATTCTTCAGAACGCCTAAATTTGCAAATTTACCATAATTTTTGAAATCATAATGTACGACAAAGTTAGCTTAGAATTTGATATCGTAGCAACTATTTGACAATTTTGTCATGTCATTCGAAATTTTCGACATTTAGACATATTCAGGAATTTTGGAATAGTTCGTAAAGGTTGCCATGACGACTTTTAGGGACTAGGCCTAAAAAGAAGCATTTTACGGACTCAAATGAGTTCGTAAAATAGCTATTTTTGGGAGCGTATTACAAAAAAATATTTTCTTCATTTGGTGAAAATAAAGTAGGAAGTCCTGTAAAATTTTTCTCTATATATAAACTATTGGCACATATTACCTAGGACAGATGCGAAAGCTACCGATTACGTGAGGGACGAAATATGTCTCTTTCCTAAGGAGGCTGGCGCCTACTTATATAGTCAGACGCTCTATATTACTCGAGCTAAATCGGCGCGCGGCGTGCCGCGGCCGCGGTCGCTTTAATCAAGTTGGTGGCTATATGCTTTTGCGTTGCGAAGCGTTCTGGACAATAAATATTACATACTTTGATAATTTTCTTCCTGGTTTTGTTCGTTTATTTACTTTAGTAATTTCCAAAACTGTTTAGATAACTATTTTGGGAGTATTCGACAACAAACTGGGAACTGTGTAAACCCTACTCCGATTCAGTTTGAAAGAGCATATATTTACCAAAACTTTTCGCATTTCAATCAAATGAATTGTGAGGACGATTTAGAAGTTCTCCTATCCCTACTACGAGATATAAATCCGATTTTAAATGAATGTTACGAAGATACTCCAAATTTAGAAGCAGCTATTAGTCTGCCAGATTATGATTATATACGTGAAACACGTATATAACACTTCAAAATGCTTTCAATTATGTGTGTGGCTATCTCTTCAAAAAGGGTTTAGAAATTCATGAATTCTTCAATTTTCTAATGCAGTAGAAACTTTAGACAAGTCATTCTTATTCATACATTTCAAAGCATACGACTCTGAAAACAATTATTTTTAAAAATTAAAGTCACCCAACAAAAGCTTCTTCTATTTTGTTTCTAAACTAGTAAAAATATTTGTAAAGATTGCAACACGAATTTCTTCTTAATGTTAAAGAGGAAATGATTTTAATTAAAACAAACCTATTACCGGAGAGTCGTATATGCAATACCCGGGTCCAGGAGTGGAGTTCGTCAGCGCCACCAGTTATGCCAGCTAAACTGGCAAAGTTCCGCTAGTGTTGTACGGGGTTTTTAGGCACATTTTACTAAACAGGAAAACACAATCTTAATTTACGGTTCGATCTATTGACTTCTAGATTTTTTTTTTAATTTAAAACAGCAACAATCTTATAGTGACATTTAAAAAACACAGGAATGACCACAAAAAAAACTATTAAGCAATTAATGATGATTGAACTAAGACCAATTCTATTAATAAACTCGGTACTGTATGCCTTACACCTAAAAACTGTAAGCACTACTATCCGAAGTGATCACTTTGGTTTACCTAAGGTTATAACATATATGTATGCATGAACTAGTAGCTGCACCAATTATAAATGTAGCAATAATAATATTATCAATTAATAAATAGCCACAATAATTATATCAATCGACCAGATAAATAAATGAATAAATAAAATTAAGGGAAGCTATAAATCGGAGTATTATCCTGCTAGAAGGTACAATTTCCTCTATAAATACCAGAATCATCGGGTATTATAATTTGGTCGAGGATTTTGTGATCGCCGGACCAAGGATCTCTTCGTCTAACCTCCAAGCCTCTTGCATTTATCCAAGCTTAAACATTCACAGGCAAAAGATAAACGTATTTAGTCTTGTTTTGCCTACAAACTGTTCGTCATAATATCTCAATCAGTAGGTATATGCCCGAATATTTTTCCACTAGTGATATATTGACATATGCTTGACATCAGCTTTATATGTTGTTCTGCTATTGAAATATTAAATCCACCCGTATCTGCTTTTTAAAAACCCCAACAAACAATTTACAAAAAGCAAGGGACCTTTCTTTTCAATTCAATGGGTTGACGACATCTTTATCAGTTACCTTAAGTGAGAAAAGGATACAATGTAAATCGGTGAATTCACCGGAGAATCAAAGAAAGCTACTTTTACTGTCTCAACTTTTCTGGACTCAGTGATACATGAATGGCAAAAAATACGCCAGCTTTTAAATAACGATGCGGGCCTCCAATTATTGTATTTTTCATTGCGCTGATACTTTGAATGGGGTATAAATAGAAATGCGTAGGAATTTATAAACTACTAAAAGCAGCTGGCCACCATTATAATTTTTGTAGAACTGGGCAATAAATGTTCGAAGGTTATAATTATATCTACAAACATAGACTTAACAGGCGATTAATTTTTATGGTTTTCTGGCAGGTGCTAGTTAGTTACAAACTTCACAATTATTCTAGATATTTAAGAAATTTTAATACTTTAATTTAAATTAATCTAAGAAATAAGTAATTTAATGGAACATTTATTTTTCGGAAATGCTTAGAAAGGAAAAGCCTATTGTGATTGTCAGTAAAGTCTAATTTGTAGTTCCTTAGATATTATATGGCGTATAATGGAGATTCATAAATGCTAGTTCTGATTTTTTAATTTTTTTTTGCTTGAGACTACCGAAAGCAAGAATTTCGCCAAAACTTAGAAAAAGATCTCACGATTTTGTGGTTATTATAAAATTACCTCTTTTTAAATAAATTATAAGCAGACCTTCAAGAACAGTTTTCATGGGATCGTCTCATCAACTACAGAAAGTTGGATACCTATTATAGAGCATGCGCTTCTTGTCTGTCAATTAAGTGCAAATGGGTGTGTCGTCAAGATACCGTTTTTTACTTCATATAAAGTGCTTATTGGATCTTATAACTCTTGCTCTGTCTGTTAGATCGTACTATATTACCATTTCATATCTAATATCTGTTTCATTATTGGCGTTACCTTTATTCTATATTTCACCTCTTTCTTATGAATTTTCACCAGTCCATTTTCTCAAGCTTAACATTGACCACCGAACCATTAGTTACTTGCAAACATTCAGCTTACCTTGTTTTCCCACTTTTTCTGTTGGCAATGCTAGAATGTGCGTGTCTGCTTAAAATTGAAGTTCTCACCTCGATGGTTATCTTTGCCTGCTTTGAAGATGCCTGCTAGCTATATGATGTTACTGTTGATCATACCTGTATCGACTAGATAAAAATCGATGGTGTGTAAACTGACTAGCAACGGCATTTTCATTTTTCCAATGAATATTTTTGAATTTATGCAATTTTTCAGCAATTAGAAATTATGTCACCTTGTGGTTCTTCCTACTAATAATTAGTCTTTCTAAGTTTTCAAATGTAATGTTGTCGCTTCCTATAATATAGTTCAATAGAGTAGTCAATTCTAGGGCTGCTAAGAGCTTCTACGACTACAGACATCATGAAATCGAACATTTTGTGATAGGTTGAGTTGATCTTCATAGATCAAAAGTATAGGAATATATCATTCTATGGCTTTCTCAGTTAGCAGTAAGTAAAAATAACTGTCTTATCAATAAGAATCTTTGTAAGTAAAATGTATCTCACTTCAACGAAAAAATAATAGAAACTTTAAAATACTTGAGACAAAGTTACTGTAATAGTTTAGTGAATATAGAAATTTAAAATTTTGGCATCAATCAATTACGCTGAAAAAGTTGCTTTCTGATTGTACTAATTTTCGATGCACGCTAAACATACAAAGCCCAGTTTTGTTTTGAGACATTGTCCACCGAAACCATATCTGAACGCATCTTTAAGTACTAACTGATTCTTCAAGTAGTTGGTGGCATCGATAAAAATATGTTTATGATTTTTGAAATTGTGGCATAATATGTCACGAGACGTTTTGTCTAGCGTATATCGATGCCAAAAGCCCCCGTATATAATCTGGCTTCGAAGTACCCTCGATCAAGAAAATTAAATAAATCCGCGTCGCTAAACAATTCGATTTCGACCCAATTCAAGTTAGCGCGTGAAATTAAAATCGATGGCTTTCCAATATTTTCGTAGAATGTACTGGTTTCGGATTGGCTACCAAGTTTCGAGCGCGCGCAGTTAATTAATTATCCCTGAATAACTGGGAAGTTCTATTGATTGGAGTGGCTTAATGACAATGCCCTTTTGGCTACTCTGTGTAGTTTTTTGGTGGATGACTGTACATCGAAATCCCAGGTTTTTATTGTTTAATTTCCTTGGATGAATTATTGAGAGGAACATGTGATTAGTCGTGCTGGATATTCATTGGTGGAGCGAGTTTCCGACCCTGCTCCTTAAGTTGTCGGTTTACTGGCGTCACTCTCTCTACGATCTTTGCGCGTCGAGCAGTTATATTGGAGGGCGGTTGGAACTAATTTTGATTTTTTTTTTGGTGGATGTCTATACATCGAAATCCCAGGTTTTTATTGTTTAATTTCCTTGGATGAATTATTGAGAGGAACATGTGATTAGTCGTGCTGGATATTCATTGGTGGAGCGAGTTTCCGACCCTGCTCCTTGAGTTGTCGGTTTACTGGCGTCACTCTCTCTACGACCTTTGTGCGTCAAGCAGTTATATTGGACGGCGGTTGGAACTAATTTTGATTTTTACCTGTTAATGGTATTTTTCTGACCGGGTCATTTAAATAGTTTCAGTCGTTAGTTGTGCCTTGTCTTTTCTTAAGTGTTGGTGTCTGAAACTGCCCCTTGTGGGATTTGAGTACTGCTTTTGCAAGGTGGGTTGAGTTTTTTGTGCATTTTTTCTCTCTCTGTGAACGCCTTCATGTTGTGTCGCACGTGGGCGGATTTTTAATTTCCCTTTTAATCTCTTACAGATGCCCACTTACACAGGTAAATAATTGTTTTGTTTTAATTCTGATTAATCTTTTTCCTCGATGGTTGATTTTGATTACCGAGTTATAATGCTCGTCCATTAAGAGTTACGTGTGGAACCTTGAATATGAGTTATTTCACAGGATGCTACCGTTGGGGCTACTTCTCCTGTTGGGTCTACTTCTACCGGGAGGTCTATTGCTACCGTTGGTCTATTCCACCGTCGGATCCATTGCTATCGTCGGAATGTTCATTGCTATCGACGAGCATCGTTAGCGACAGAGTGTTCCTTGGCTACGCCTGTCTAGCGGCACTACCTGTATAGAGCCTTGCAGACCTTCGCCTGTCAAGGAAGTCTTCTTCCTACCGTGAGCAGTTCTTCCTGGAAGCTGCCTGAGGGGTTACTCATCGGCCAAGTGAGCAATTTCCATTTTATTTTTTTTCGTCCATATATTTTGCGGCAAATTGCGTAATTAACTACGATCTCTAATTATAATTTTTTTGGCTTTGTTTTCGAACAAAGAATAACTTTTTAGTCTTTTTCTCCTTAATTAAGGTAACATTTAGTCCTTCAAATTTTCTTTTAAACGAACTTTGAATTTTTGGGCAATTGTGGCGTGCCTGAGATGGTTGATTTTATATAATCAAATTCTAAAACTCAGATAGGTCCGTTGATCTAGAATAAATCAGATTCTGGAACGAATTTTTTTTTTGAACTATTAATTGACTGACGCAATAACGTTGTAGGTCGAACTAGTTTTATTATTATTCTCAATTTTAACGATTTCTGGCTTACGTTGGATAACCGTAGATCAGATAACTACTAGTGTTGTTACAGCCTAGTAGACTTTGCGTTATTTTGAAATGTTTTTTTTTTATTACGGCCTTTGATATTTTCTTTACTCGAACCGATTGCTTATTATCTTCGTCCTACTGATAACTTGACCGTGGAGTAAATTGGTCTGTAATTAATTATTGGTGGCTATAATAACGCTAGGTCTAACTAATAACGCTAGGTCTAACTAGTTTTTTCACATTTCGTTTTGCGGCAGTTATCAACGAAGCTTAACTGAACTGAGTTAGTTAGTTTTACGGCATATGTAACGGATCATGATTCGGGAACAGTGAATTAGTCTTTGATTGAGTGAATATTCGAGTTACTTGTATTATCTTACAATATTGACGGTATTTTATTTTATTATTATTGCATAAAGCGTTGATCGTGAATTACGATTGAATATTTGCATTTGTTAAGATAAAGCGTAAAATTTATCTCTTCAGGTAACCGAGTAAAGCCTATCTTTTCTCGTTTAAGACTACAGTGTAACTATAAGAATTGATTTACTGAAATTTGCTCCAATTTAATCTTTTTTTTTCCTGACCAGCTGTGATATTTCATTATTAGGTAATAAAACCAATCCTTGTTTGTTTATTCACCTGTTTTATTTAAATAAAAAAAATGATGAAAAAATATTGGAATTTTAATACTATATTTATAGATTAGAATTAGAGATTTAGCGAATCTCCAACGCAGTAAGTAGGTATCTGTTTTTTTATCATTATCGCTCAATAATTGAAACGTTCTTGCTTATTTTTGATTAAATTTTGAATATTTGTTTATCTCTTTCTAAAGTCATTTTTGATTAATTTTGGCGTATTGGTTCTTATCGACTTTAGTTTTTTTTGTTAATTCGGGTACTTGCTTTATACCGACCTTGATTTTGATTAATTTTTGGGTAATTATTTTTCCGTTATTAATACTGATAAATTGCCGGTATATATATTTAATCTAATTTTCGAATTTATTTTTGTTGTTTTATTGATCGATTTTCTTGATAGAAGTAAATAACGAATTGTTTTGTTGCGAAGCTTAAGCTAAAATGAGTTCCATATTTCAACTTTGGGGTAATTCTGGCTTGTGCTGTCTAAAAGCCAGTGGCGCCTTAAATAAATCACCAATCCCCCCGCCCCCCCACCACCCACTCTCTGACATTTGAGCTAGGGCCTAATTTATATGCTCGGTGATATCTCGTTTTAGCCTACGCATTGACATACTTTATTTCATTCAATACCTAATTTTAAATTCTCAAAATTATTTTTTTTTCTTTCGATTTGAGATTATTCACTCCCAGTTCCTTCTAAGCTGGAGTGAAGGTTTGTTTGCGCCCATTAGAAGGACAGAAAGAGCGGAATAAATATCCATATTCTCTGATTAGCAGCTGCGCAATGTCTAAATTTTCAGTCACTGGCTTATCTTTCACGCTAACATCCGTGTGGAATACTGCCGTCCTACGTCAGAACCCTGTATCTACAGAATAACTGTTTTTGAATAAAATCAAGAAAACATGTTTGCGTATCATATCTTTCTAATTAAAAGCGTTGTCATCAGAATTTTTGGACAAACAAGCAAAAATAAGCTATTTTATATATATTAATAATGAGAACATATGTTTTTCCAAAAAACAAATTTTGGAGCAGATACCAGTTTATTTTTTTTTCAAAATTCTAGAACATTACTTAGATAAAACCCCGTATCTGTAGCAGATCATGCAGATACGTGGTTTATATCAGGTAGATCAAGCAGATATGTGGTTTATGTTAGGTAGATAGAGCATTTTATACGATTTCTATTAATAATATTATCAGTAAGTACCACATAATGATATGCTATTAAATAATAATTTGTTTAAATTCAAGTTTAAAATTCGTAACAGCTATTCGCGTTGTGGTACTGGAGTTAAATAATAGGCCTGATCATTTGAAAAAAAAACATTTATTTTTTAATTTATTAGGTATAAAATAACAATACCTACTGATTATCACGCCATAGCATCAGTATAACCCTAAGAAATAAAACTAATAACTAATATTAAACTAATAAACTAAACTAAACCAACAAAAAATAGGCATCTTCGGAAAAGTGGTTCAACAAAATAATGAGTAAAAGGGATACGTCAAAACATCAGAATAATAAGATTATGGATGACAAAGTAGATTTTCCCAAAAGTGATGATGCACTTTTGGAATGATACTTCTTCAATTTTTTAATTTTTTTATTTTTTTCACACCATTGGGATCTTTTTGAAAAGCTGGTAGAGTTATACGGAATTTAAATTTACTATTCTGTAAAAAATCTAGCTCTTGCAAGTTATTGTCTTTTGAAGATATATACTGAAGTTTATGTTGGCCTTTTGTAGCGATTAAATGTATAATATCGCTCAAATATGGACGTGTATGTATTTTTTAAAGTTTTTGTTGCGTTGCAAAATCTGATGGGCTCATTGATTTTACAGTTACACGACCAGAATTGGCCATTTCAGCTGCTTTTACAAAATCCTGGAAATCGTAACTTTTTTTTGGCGTTTTAATGAAAGTTCCACCTGATGTTGGAAGCTATCCGCTGACATGAAGGTGTGTCCGGTCTCAAAATAGTTTATTACAGTTTTTTCCGCGGATGTTTGTTCAGAATTAACTAAAAAATAAGAAAAGTAAAAAAAGCCCCGTTTTTGTTCTAGGCTGCACAATTATCAAGCGAAATAACAAACGTTTTATAGTCTCTATTATGTAAGAAAAATGAATAAAATCAAACTTATTATGTTTTCTTTGGACCGTCCGGACACAGCTTCATGCCAAAGAACAGCGTACGGTGGTGACTGTTTACATTTACCAAGCGGGACAAAACTTTCATTAAATGCAATTACATCCGCGTCAACGCACGAGCTTAGAAAAAAACTGACATGCGCTTACTTCATAACAAGAACCACGCAACTAACAGCCTGCTCCGTGCATTATGCCAGGCTCTTTCTAAGGAATTGTCTGATGCAGGTTTTTAGCTTAGTACGGGCGCTATTTTATGCATTTACGGGGTATTACTTTGCAAGTTTTATTCAATTTTAAGCAAAAAATACGGGGTTTTTGCTATGCACAGGCAGCAAATAAACCACCAGTATTCCATATTTCCTAATAGCTCAATTTAAAAAAAAAATGTAAATACGTGGTTCTGGCATAGGACGGCAGCGGGCAGAATATATGGTCTCATTATTTTTGATATTTTCCTCTGAGTTCAGCAGAATGTTCTTCTGTATGTGCATTGTTTTTGCTATGCACAGGCAGCAGATAAACCACCAGTATTCCATTTTTTCTAATAGCTCAATTTAAAAAAAAATGTAAATACGGGGTTCTGGCATAGGACGGCAGAATATATAGTCTCATTATTTTTGACATTTTCCTCTGAGTTCAGCAGAGTGTTCTTCTGTATGTGCATTGAGTGAAGTAAATTCAAAAAAAGCTAATACCCAAATTTTCAGAAAATCTGTATTAAAGTGCCAATATTAGAGATTCCAAATTATTCTAAATATAAATATTCTGAAACATTCTTCTGCAGAGTTCACGATACAATTCGTTCTGTGTGACTGCTGTCTAACGGGTCTTGGCATACTTATTTAAATATCCATATATTTGAATATTGATTTTCAGAGAAAGGGTAATGATCATAGCTACACCTTTATTTTCAGAAGAACCTTAATTTTTGATAGCTGTCTTTGTTAATAATAGCATTATTTTTTAAGAGTTGAAATTTGCTAATATTTTGAATTTGCAATCAATATTTTAATTTGTGTTTTATTATACCTAAGGCCTGGAACCCTAAAAAAGATTTGTTTTTGAAGCAAGCAAAACAATAATATCTTTTACAACCACGAAAACATATCAGCAAAACTCTCCGAAGAAAGTTAATAGCTGAATATTTAATTTTATGAAAAAAAAAACACTTAATTTAGACACCTTGAGAATAATTTTCAACCGTGATGTGATTTGCCCCGTGGCATTCTGCGAGCCTCAAGTCTCTAGTAAAGTACATTCATAAGACGATAAAAGATAGTAACGTAATTTATCTCATGGTTGTGAATTATATTATTGTTTTGTTTGCTTCAAAACGGAATCTTTCAAGATCCATAGATGTTGGTATAATAAACACCCAAATTGAAATGTTGATTATATTTTCAAAATATTACCAAACTATCAACTTTGAGGGAAAGCGAGAAACACTGAATCCATTACAATTAAGAACTTCAGGCAAGTGAAGATGATATGTCTGATTGCCAAGATTTGGTCATCGCCAAAGTTGGCACTGACCAAATATTGGCAACTTTAGTCTAAGACTGTATTTTGGGTAATGGCGAAAACCCTACAAATGTTAGGACAAGAAATGAAATCTTCCTAATTCATGTTCCAAAGCAAAATTGCAGACAAAAGAAAGCTGAGTATTATTTAACATACCTCATTTTACTTATAGGGGATCAGGCAGATGCGCAAGAAAGTTTTTGTATACCTTTAGAACAATTATATGCCTTGGGGAAAACACACATCTAAGTGAGAAATATCCTGGTCCTCTTCTGCAGGAAAATCCTGTTGGAAACAATGATAGATATCGAGAATTGCTACTATTTAGAAGTGAAAGTGGCGATGGCGTTCTGAAGATCACATTCTAACAACTCCCTATAACGCAACGCTCAGACTCAGAATGATCCAGATAAACTCTTTGATTTTTTTTTTCAATGAAACACCTTGCATCTCTAGTATTCTTGAAGTGTCACCTTGCATTGCACAGGGTTTTCCCGTATATTTTAGCACACACCTAGAGCCTTTAATTTTGAAGCTAGATAAAACTTTAAATACCAAAGTTAGAGGATTCTTCCTAAATTGACAGGATCATAGGAATCATAAAACTATCAAAGAATGCTAACTTTTATTTTTTTTTTAATGAAACACCTTGTCTATTATTCATTAAAAAGAAAAGCATTTTGGATCTGATTTCAAAAATATATAATACGCCTGCATTTGCTGTGGTCACTTTTCAAATATTTGATAATAAACATTTCAGTATTTATTTATACCTACTTGCGTGTTTAATAAATAAATCGTAGTATCGCGGTGGTTATAGTTGAAAATTTGCGGGCATATTTTATGATGTTTATTATCAAACATTTCATTTCAATGCAGGCATATCATATATTTTTGAAATCGAAAATATCTTCCATTTTAGTGAATTATAATACCCCATAAAGAAAACAAATGTTGGTATTATTTGACAGTTTTCCGATGTTTATTTGTTTTTTTCTGTAACTGATCCCAACCGTTTAGGAAGAATCATCTAGCTATTATATTTAAATTTTTTTCTTCTAGCTCCAAAAATAAAGGCTATGGGTCGGTGCAGAAATATAGGGAAAACGTTGTATATGTCGCACATGAAACCAATTTAAGAATTTTGCTTACACAGAGAATATCACAATTACTTAAATAGTGATTAGATTAGCTAATTTAATAAATCATCTTTAAGAAAACCCCTAGCTGGATACAAATAATAAATAAGAGCAAATTTTGTCTTTAGCAATGAAGTAAAAATGTTTGATAACAAATGTATTATTTTCATATTATTATTATTGTGATTTAGCCTTACGGTATTCGCACTCCCTCTAAAGGGAACATTCACTTATCCCAGATATCCCGGATATCAAAAGGATTAAGCTCTGAGGGAACCCTTTACGTGTTATCGGGTCCTTGGTGGCATCTACGGATTTTCTACAAATATTCGGACGTTGCGAGAAGTACTGCTTTCTGCATCAATTTGAAGAGATGTTCGCTCAATCCAACTTCATTGATGTTTATTAACAGGTTCTTTGGAATGAGTCCTGTTGATGACACAATGATTGGCACCGTTCTAACTCTCTCCATTCCCCATTGTTGACGGATTTTCTCTTGTAAATCTCAATATTTGGCGATCTTTTCGGTGTGCTTGACCTGCAAATTGTTGATGTTGGGTATGGCGATGTCTATCAGCGTGGCTTCCTTGGCCCGCTTATCTACGAGAATGATGTCCTGTCTATTGTGGGTCGCCGTCTGGTCAGTAAGCACAGTGCGGTCCCAGTAGATCTTTTGGTTGTTACTTTGTAAAACAGCTTCTGGAGTGTATTTATAGTAACTTACCTGTTCCGTCTTCAGCAGCAACAGCTTGTCTGCTAGTTCCTGATGGATTATTTTCGCAACTGCATCATGCCTGACTTTATATTCTCTTGCTGCGAACGTTTGGCATTCTCCTGTAATATGCTGAATGATCTCAGTGGTTTGACAGCCGTATCGATATCGATCATCCGCCACCGTAGCATCTCCAATTATGTATTTGAGATAGTTTCTGGTGGGAATCACTTGATCTTGAAAAGCCAGCAGAAAGCCCTCGGTTTTGGGGAATATTTTTATTGAAACCGACCAATAGGTCGACGCTGTATTGTCGACGTGATCCTGGGTAGCCTCATTCGCATGCCTCCCATGTAAGGGCTTTTTCTTCCACACTCGTATTTTTTCAAGGTCGGTATGATGGCGGTCTTGAATCTGGTGTTCTTTTAAAACTAGTGGTGTGGAGTCAGTTATGTTACAAACTGCCCTATGAACTTCTGAGGAATTCGCTTTCCTGTGAAAATAATTGCACAAATTATTTATTTGCCGATCCAATTATTTACGTAGATCCGCTAGACCTCTTCCACTTAGATGTCTTGGCAAGATTATTAGGGCCACTGCGCTCCTCGGATGGAGTTTGTGTGCTCTTGTAAGTAAGGTTCTTGTTTTCCGCTGGAGATTTTCAATGTCAGTGCCGGTCCATGCTACCAATCTAAACGAGTACCGAAGAACTGAGACGGTATAAGTATTGATAGCCTTGCAGAGATTTTTGCTGTTAAGTTGAGTTTTGTTATTATTATTATGGATTTAGCCTTACGCCATTCGCACTTCCTCTAACTCACTTATCCCAAATATCCCTGATATTAAAAGGATTCAGCTCTGAGGGAACCCTTTACATGTTATCGGGTCTTTGGTGGCATCTACGGATTTCCTACAAATTTTCGGACGGTACGGGCTTCGCTCAATCCGAGTTCCTTGATGTTTATTAACAGGTTCATTGGAATAGGTCCTGTTGATGAGACAATGATTGGCACCGTTCTTACTCTCTCCATTCCCTATTGTTGCCGGATTTTCTCTTGTAAATCTCGATGTTTGGCGATCTTTTCGGCGTGCTGGACCTGCTGCCTTATTATTATTATTTTTTTTATTATTATTAGAATAGAATAGAATATATATTACCATTTTTCGATACAATTTGTACATTGGGTCGTCAAATAAGCATAAAAAGTATAAAATTATATAATAAAAGTATAAAAAA
>MU193194.1:0-19481 GCA_016904865.1 Pissodes strobi | reverse complement strand
CTTGGTTTCGGCTAGTTTTGTGGTAACTGATACTTAGTGTAATTATGCCTCAAAAGTGTTGTATTCCTGGCTGTAATAGAAACTATAAAAAGGGACCTAAAGTTCATGTTTTCGATTTCCCAAAGGACGAAAATTTACGACAAAAATGGCTAAAAGCTACATCCTTTGAGCCCACAAACGAGACGAAAGTAGATGAAGCTCATTTTCCTGAAGAGTATAATAAAAAATACAACAGCTCAAGAATCAAACACTGGTAATTTTTTACAATAAATTTACTAAAACAGCGCCAGCGGTTAAAAGAAGACTGTATACCATTTTTTTTTAAATTGCCCTAATTATTTATCAAAAAATGTCAAAATACGACCAAGTAAAGCTAAATTTGTCAAAAGCCCTTAAAAGCAAAATGAAGTTCGAGGAGCACGAAAAAAACATACATTTTGATAATTTTCGAGAGTTTATTGTTCGAAAAAGAAAATTCGATACATTAACGAAGTAGGTCTATACATGCATAAATATATTTTGTAACTAAACATATTTCATTTGAGACCTATTTTTTTTTAAGTTTAATGTATTTTCACGGCTTGTGATTTATAATGTATATAGTTATTATACCTAAACACTCACTTCTATGTTAGGCTCGATGTTAGGTAAATGAAATTTGAAACTGCATAACATGCATACCATACAATATACCTACTAACGTATATTTTTATCGAGTTTTTTATTATTTTAAGTTATAATAATTAAGAGAAGGTGTGGAATACTTCAGTATATGTATTTATGTGTAGTAAGATTTTTTTCAATACTATATTTATTATACATAAATACATATTCTAAATTTTGGCGTAGGTGTAGATGAGTTGGGAGCCTGCATTTAATATACCCCTAGTATTAAATCAAAACTCAAACTTAACTTTTGGGATTTGTCAAGAAGTCTGTCATATAGCTAGTAGCGTTCTTTAAAATAAGTTAACAATTGATAGTTTTCATAAATATTAGCGTATGTATCCCCTTAGGTATATGATTAAAATTGCACTGCTTACATGTATGACGTCACATGATAAGCACTAAGGCCTTGTTATTTAGTGGGTATTGGTTGATGGCATATGTAGTAATCTGGCAATAGAACACTAGTGCCTAAACAGAAAACTTTCAAACCCACTAATGACGTAGATAATATTATTAACTAAATATAGTGCAAACTTCGTCAAGTAGTGCCTTGAGAGATATGAAATTGAGGTTGAAGGATGTATAACTTTTCTCCTTCTTATTCTTCTCATTTAAGGCTAGCCCTGCATTTTCCAATTACCATAATTATTATGGTTCAGTCATCTTGTTGGAAGTCCTTTAGTAGTTGGCCTATTTTTTTATCTTTTTATTCTTTATATTATCCGCTCTCGTTTTATGCCTCACTCAGGGCCGTAGCCAGGGGTATGCCAAATTATTTGCTGCCCATTCATTTAGTTTATACGCACTATACAAACTGTGAGGGCCAAAAGTTTGGCATAAATTCGTAAAAAATTGAATGAATTTCTTTTCTAAAAAGCTCGGACAAATAAATTATTATTTCTCTATTCCTGCGTTTTCTTGTTATTAGTCCACTTTCCTGTTGTTGAGTATCGATTTATTATTTTGTATGTTATGTCAAAGAAAGGCATTTTTTATCTTCTAACTTAAAATGTGGGAACCACTATTATAATAAGAAATATTTTTGTGTTATGTTTTGTGTCTTATTTTGTTTGTTAAGCAACATAGACCATCCATCAGCTCTGGAAATATGACCAGGGCATCTTGGACTATTATAAAATCTCAGCAATAACTACCAATGATTCATCACTAACAGCTGATGATTTTAACAATTGCTTTGTCAATATTGCTGATACACTGATCAATGAGCTGCCAAATGAGGAAATTTCAAATCATTAGTCCGAACCATTTGAGCTGCTTTAATTTTTCAGAGGTCAGTTGTGTAAAGATCAGGGAGGTTATTGACCAAGTTATAAACAAATCAAGTAAAGATATCTTTAATGTGGATATGGAACTAATTAAATATAAATAAAACCCCATAATTTCACCTTTAAAAAACTTATAAATGAAGCAATCTGTTTTAAAATAAGTAAAGTAATCCCAATTTTTAAAAAAGGATACCCGGACGATCCAGGTAATTTTCGGCTTATTACACTTACTCCTGTCGCTTCAAAAATCTTTGAGTTTGTTCTTAGGGATGAACTGTATAATTACTTTTGAGTAATAATCTCTTTATATCTAATCAGTTTGGATTTAGGTCGGGAAAATCTGCAGCTCTGGCAATTCTTGACTTGATGGAACGCATATCGAAGGCTTATGAAAATTGCCAGTACATGGAGGGAATGTTCTGTGACCTGTCAAAAGCTTTTTCCCTTGAAATACTTTTACAGAAACTTGCACACTATAATGTGGGAGACTCTAGCGTTAGATTAATTGAAAGTTACTTGACTGATAGATGTCAGCAGACCTATAGAAATGGGGAATTGCCCAGTCCTAGGAGTCTAAGGCATGGGATGCCCCAGGGTACCCTCCTGGCTCCCCTGCTTTTCCTCGTATATGTTAACAATATAAAGAAAGTAGTTCCAAATGCAGATCTAATTCTCTATGCAGATGACAAAACTATTTTATGCAAAGACACTGATTACATAAATGTAAAAAATTTATTTGATGAAAATATAAAAAGCTTACAAGACTGGTTTACTGTAAACAAACTTAATTTATGATGGTAATAAATCCTTAAAAGCTGCCTTTACACTTAGAAGAATAAATGAGAATCATCAAGATGACATAAAATTTTTGGGAATTTGGTTAGACTACAGGTTAAGTTTTAAAACACATTTAGATTATGTACCAAACACACTGGCCAGGAGCATATTTCTTCAGAAATCTTAAAGCTAGTGTACCACTTGAAACTTGTCTGCAGGCTTTCCACGGAATGTTCCAGTCTGTTTCTTGTTATGCGATTCTGGCCTGGGGGCATTCATGCCATTCTGACTCCAAATGTGTGCGGTTCGCGTGATAGGGGGGTTGGGATACAGAGAAGATATAACTCCCTATTGTAAGATATAATTTTAGGGTCCTTTAGTCTTGTCTAAGCATCGCAACGAAGCAGTTTGTCGCTTCGCATTTTTTCTATGTTTTTCATTTTTACTTTTAAATAAAGATATATACATTTTGGTTCAATCTCAATTGAAGCTTTTTATTTTCTGCTAATAAAACTTCAATAGGTTATGGGCCCAGAACGCTTCCACTGCGCCAATTTGTATATCGATATTATTTAAAGTGAAAATTCGCGTCGCGCGCGTTTTTTAGTTTATACAGTTCGTTTCTTTTTTGTCAGTTAAAAGTCGGTAGTTTTGCGTGTTACCTTAGCAGTTCATCACGAGTGATAGAGAAGTGTTGGAACTAACAAAACTTGATGGATCAAATTATTCCATGTGGAAGTTTGGAGTTACCTTTTTATTGCAAGCAAAGGAGCTCACAGGTTTTGTTTTGGGAACAGAAGATGAGCCCGACAGAGGGACAAAATTAAACGATCGGAAAACATGGATGAAGAGATCATCGCAAGCTGCGGTGATTCTTCTTAGCTCGGTAGAAAAGAATCTGCACCCAAATTTAATCAACTGCAGTACTCCTCAAGAAATTTGGGATAAAATAAAAGCGTTGTACGGCGATACAACCGTTGATGCCAAGCAAAATTCATGGGAGCAGTTCTATGCTTTTAAAATGACAGGCTCGCAGTCTGTCGCTCTCCAAATTGAGAAGCTGGGGAGTATTTGCAAGAAGCTGGAAGATGCAGGAGAAAAACCTTCTGAAACGGTGGTTATATCAAAGCTAAGTCTTTAGAATAGCCTGGGACTGTACGCCAGAGGCGGAGCGAAAGAAGGTTAATTTAATAGCAAGACTCATTAGGGAAGATAAGAGATTATCTGAAAGTGAAGAAAATGTGACTGAGCTCACATTTCAAGTGCAAAAAACTTCACTCGGAAATAAACCCAAAAAGGAGCAAAGAAAGCATACCATAGAAGCATTAAAGAAAAGAACAAAATGTGTTTTCTGTAAAGAAAAGGGGCATTGGGTTCGCGAGTGTCCGAAGAAAAAGAACGTGTCAGAAGGAGCGTCAGCATATGCTTCTGATGTCACCGCGTCTTTTTCGAGTACATGTGAGGAAGATAGTGAAGTTTGGATCGCTGATTCAGGTGCTAGCATGCAAATGACATACAAGCAGGAGTACTTTACCCATCTGGAAGCACCAACAGAAGAATATTTGGTCAAAGTAGCTGATGACAAAATATTAGAAGCGAGCGGGAAAGGTACAATCATAATCCAGGAAAATATACAGGGTCGGTTACAAGAACGTGAGCTTCGCAATGTGCTTTTTGCGCCTGGTTTAAAACGGAACTTGTTTTCTATCGGAACAATTAGTAATAGTGACATTTCTTTCCACGCTTATAAGGAAAAGTGCGAAATTCGCGATCGCGACGATAAGCTATCGTCAGTCGGGGTTCGATACAAAAACTTGTACCGTATGCTTTTTGAAGTTAAAATTCCTGTTCAGTGTAATGTAGCTCAAGCAGAGGGAGCTTCACAAAAATTAAAGCTTTGGCACGAGAGAATGACACACGTAAATATTCGCGCGGTGAAAAATACGTGTAAACAACTTGAAATTGGTGAGCCTGAACTGTAAGCTAAAAAAGACTTTTTTTGCGAAGCGTGTGTGGCGGGCAAACAGTCGCGTAAGCATCATGCAAGTGTAAAAAGTGGGACTAATTATAAGCCAGGGGAAAAGATTCATACTGACGTTTGCGGTCCGGTAAATATTGAATGCCCTCGAGGTTCCAAGTACTTTTTATTATTTAAGGACGAGTGTACAAGCTTCAGAAAAGTTTATTTTCTGCGGCATAAGTCCGAAGTTTTTGAAGAGTTTCGCGAGTTTAAAGCGTTTGTGTTGACACAGCTTAACACGAAGGTAAAAGTGTTAAAATCAGATAATGATACAGAATATACATATTGCGATTTCGATAAATACCTGCGTGAAAATGGTATTGTGCACGAGTTTTCATCGCCGTATATCCACGAACAAAATGGTCGCGCAGAACGTGAAATACGAACTCTAGTTGAAAACGCGAGATCGATACTTTTTGCTAAAAGTGTCAACAGCGAACTCTGGCCCGAAGCGATTAAGACAGTGTGCTACGTATTAAACCGCGTAATCTTGCAACCTGGTGGAAAAAAACTCTATATGAAAAGTGGTTTGGACGTAAACCACAAATTAAACATCTTAAAGTTTTTGGAGTGGATGCATACGTGAACATACCTAAGGAAAAACATACAAAGTTTGAGCCGAAAAGCAAGGAAGTACTTTTTGTGGGGTATGACGGCGAGTCCAATAACTACAGGCTTTGGGACTACGAGAAAAGGAAAATCTACATCAGCAGCGATGTGGATTTTAACGAACAACACGCAGTTAAGCCCAAAAACAGTCAATTTGTAATTGACTTAGACTTTAAAATCCCCGAAGAATCCGCGTATGATGAAGCTGAAGCTACAGCTTCTGACCAGCTTCAAATTTCTCAGCAAGAAATGACGGGCGAAGCTGCAGCTCCCGAACAGGCCCAAATTCCTCAGCAGGAAGTGAGAAACCACAGAAGAGTCCTACGTGATCGTAACCTAGTGCACGCTCCTGATCGTTATGGCATACCGGTTGCATTCTTCGCACACGCTGTACCCACAAATTACAGCCAAGCTGTAATAAGTCAAGAAGCAGAAAAGTGGAAAAAGGCTATGGACGAAGAAATAGAGGCTCTTAACGACAATAAAACGTGGACCTTGTCTAAACTGCCACAAGGTAAACGTTTGATTGGGTGCAGATGGGTATTTGCTGTTAAAACTGATCCCACAGGAAATGTCGAAAGATACAAAGCAAGGCTTGTTGCGAAAGGATTCTCTCAGCGTGAAGGAATAGACTATTTAGAAACATATGCACCGGTAGTAAGATACGAGTCGATAAGGCTGCTATTAGCAATGGTCGCCACTAAGGATTATGAAATGAAGAAATTCGTACGGCGAACTACAGGAAGAAATCTACGTGGAGCAGCCGGAGGGATACGTCGACCCAAATAATGCAGATTCTGTTTGCAGGCTATACAAAAGTCTCTATGGATTGAAGCAGTCTCCACGGTGTTGGAACGAGAAATTCGTCGGTTTCCTAAAGACTACTAGTTTTGTGCCTTGTGAAAGTGATAAGTGCGTGTTCATAGGGCGTGTAAAAGGGTTCACCGTGTATTTAGCACTCTATGTCGACGATGGACTAATTATATGCGAAAATGTGAGTGCGATAGATGACGTTTTAAGTGTTTTAAAAGGTAAATTTAAAATAACTGTAGATAGCGTATGTGATTTTGTAGGTTTAGAAATTGTACGTAATCGTAAGCAACGATTGTTAACCATTGATCAGGCAGGATATATAAGAAAATTATTTGATAAATTTGCAATGCAAGACGCAAAATTTTCGAGTATACCAGCTGAGCCAGGCTCTTATTTGCGTAAAAACTTGAAATAGTTCAAAGTAATACAAATATTCCTTATCGAGAAGCTGTTGGCTCGTTACTATTCGCCGCGCGAGTATCTCGACCAGATATTGAATATGCAGTTAATTATGCAAGCCAATTTTTAGACTGCTACGCACAAGAACACTGGCAATTTGTAAAGAAAATTTTGCGTTACTTGAAAGGCACAGTTGATGTTGGTATCACATTCGGCAACAGTGGGAGTTTAGACTCATTGCAGGGGTTTACTGACGCTGATTATGCAGGGTGTTTAGACAGAAGCGGCTTTGTTTTTGTGTTAAACGGTGTACCAATTTCTTGGTCTAGTCAGCGCCAGTGTGTCGTATCACTATCAACTGTTGAGTCAGAATACATTGCTTTAGCACATGGTGTAAAAGAAGCTATTTGGTTGCGCCAGTTTTTATTGGAATTAAATGTAGATTTTAAAGAGGTTATCATATTTGTGGACAACCAGGCAGCTATTATGTTAGCAAGCAACTGTTTTGCATTACGGCACCAGACCCTTAACCTTAACTGTTATGGGTACAGTTATTTGTCTCTTTTAGATAAACTGATTTATAGATAGCCTATAGATAGCAATATAAGTTACTCCCTATTGTAAGATGTAATTTTAGGGTCCTTTAGTCTTGTCTAAGCATCGCAACGACGCAGTTTGTCGCTTCGCATTTTTTCTATGTTTTTCATTTTTACTTTTAAATAAAGATATACATTTTGGTTCAATCTCAATTGAAGCTTTTTATTTTCTACTAATAAAACTTCAATACAATTACTACTGCCCACAGTTTTTTTTTAATAAAGTTCCAAATGTAATTAAATTACAATCTTTTCCAAACTTAAAAATGTAATTAAAAACATTCTTATTACCAATGCTTTCTACAGTATAAATGAGTTTTTATCTTTTGAGTTATAAATATGGGATAGGCATGAAAAAGAATAGGTTTTCTGTAGAAGGTTAGGTTGGATTTCTTTTCTTTTTAAGTTGTGTGTGAAATTTGAAACTGTAAAGTTGATATTTTAATAATTCCTTATGGGTATTTCTTTTAAACTTTTAAACTTGATACAAAGTTACTTTATTTTATTTTAATATTGTTGTGTATTTAGAATTAATAGATTGTATTTAAAATGGATACTAACTAGATCCACTCAATGATCAACTCCAAAATTGACGTGTGGAAGAATGTAAATTTTATTACACAAATAAACTGATTTGATTTGATGATATATATTTTTAAATAAAATAAACTATGTGTGTGAGCCTGTCCAAAAGTTTATTCTGCCTACCCTAATCATTCTTTCTGGCTACGGCCCTGCCTCACATTTATTTAACCACAACAGGTATTGGATCACCTATTTGGCTGATATAAAAGTTTCTTTGTCTATACCAAAAGATTACTCCTTCGATTGATCTTGGAATTTTCATTTCTAATTTTTGGAACTGCCTTTTTTTTCATTTGCTCTATTTAGCCATTGTTAACCCAAACTAACCTAAACGTTACTGCCGAGTGAAACACCATAGAAGTTCTTCCTCCCCAACCACATATAATTCACCAGTATGATAAATATATGGAAAAAGTAGATCTTCATGATAATACTATCGCAAGTTACCATCTTGGAATAAGAGGTAAAAGGTGCTGGTTGCCGATGTTTGCTAATGTGATTGGCAGTATGGTGCGTAAATTGCAAATGAATATAAATTTTATCAATTAGAACTTCCCCTCCAATTGGTACTTACCTTATTGAAAGTTAGCTGACAAAGAGAAAACAATGATGTTGGCTCGATTGTTGTTCCATCCAACTCAACATCGAACGACCTTTTAATATGCTTTATCAGATGAGATATGGTTTGATAGTATTAGCCATTCTATTTATCTATTTACGAAGTTCAAAATGTATCTGCACCCAGAAGCGTTTATAAGGAAAAATAATGTGTCTGTTGTAATTAAAATTTTCATTGTCCAGAATTAAGCTGTCACCTTACCATCCTATTAAAACTAGTATATTATCTTGCAAACTTGTCCTATTCAGCAAGTGGTTAGTACACCCCTCTCATATTTATTAGTTTCACCCGGTCATATGCATGTGTTAGGTCAACAAAGCTTGACAATGCCGGCTTATTGTATTAAATACCCATTTCGAACTTTTACGATAAAGGATAAAGTTATTCGACCACTCGATCAAAGCCTTATTATGCGAATAGCAGCTTGGAAAAGATAATTGGCATGCTTTCCCTTTGATACTACTATTATCAAATACTTTTATTTAAACATTAACAAATACTACATCGTCCAACGATTATATCCACGAATCCAATTTAATTATAGAATAATATATAAATCATTATCAGCTCGGTTGATAAAACAATATTCGCATATATTGGTTTAGAGGTCAGCTGAACAGTGATCATCCTGTATAAGGTGACAAATACCATCTGATAAGCTGAAACTCCTTTGGGAAGGTTAAGGACGCCGCGATATCGGAAAAGTTGGTTCACAAAGCAGCGACATCGACTCTCGCTAGTGCACCGGGACCAATAGAAGGGACATTGACCCTAGGGGATTCGCTGTCTCGCTTGGCTGTCTTATTTGTCTCACTTTAGTATGGGAGCATGCACCGAGTGCAAATCCATTATTGCAAGTCATTCCGAAATTGGCCTTAGCAACAGGGGTGCGACGGGATGGAGTTATACACGAGTGAATGACGGCGAATATCAAGAGTATGCAACGCTTTTTTAGTTATAAAAACGAAATACCTCTTAATAAATGTTCAAGAACATTCAAAAAAGGGTGCAAAGAACTAATTCTATTAGTGTCGGCGTTCAGTTTTTCAGAAAATAAGGAGCCAATTAATTATGAATAACTGGCGATGGTGCTAAAAATGTCCCATTATTATTTTCTTTAAAACACCTTGACCTAGAAAATAACAGATGTAAGTTACTTCCTTTTAAACACAATTATTGTCTATGAAGATCGTTCTAAATTAATTTGTTTTGCAATAATACCGATTCAAAAAATCAGACCAAATCATATCATACAGACTTTTTACCTTATGTGTGGCACTGAAAACCCCCAGTTATATACGAAATTATCAATTTCCAGAAAGAAATCGAGATGCGTCGATTTTAGTTTCCAATTTTCTGCAACTTGATCAAACCTTTTTTTTGTTTTTCCAATGACAGCTATCAACGTTAAGAAGTAAACGTCGATATTTAAAAATTGCAACAAGGGTAGTGTGATACTTGTTTGAAAGGTCCTTCCGCTTCAAGTACAGTCTTCAATTTTCATGCAGTTTAAATGATTCTTGTACAGATACCAGCACTTCAAAATGTCCTAAAAATTGTAGTTTCAAATTTCAAAGTTTCCTCCTTAAAATGTAAATTTAACAATATGTCCAGGGTATAGTTTATTATTATTCTCTTAGCTACTTGGGGTTGTTTATTGTAGAAATAATAACTAGCTAACTAACTCAAAATTTGTTCCTATTGAGGCATATTAAAATAATTTATTTTGAGTCATTTTAAATAAAGAGAAGTTAAAGCAATTTTATTAAAAATATATAACTGTAATAACAAAAAAAAATAGACAAATCGTTCAAAGTCTTCATCATCTGATTCTTGACAGTACATTAACCTACCTATCTATGTTCGTGTGGATCTGGTTCAACTGCTTATAATGTTCTGTAATATAGTTTTGTTTTGTTAAATCGTGACCAATTTCAACTTAAAAATTGCTTGTTGTTCTATTTTTATCGTATATATTATTGGATATATTAAGTTTTGTTTTGTATTTGCTCTACGATGTTTAGTTTATTTATTTTAATTCGCTTTGTTCATAAAGTTTATTTGAATTTTTCTGTGGCAATAAAGCATACTTGACTTTGACTTTGGTTAAATATTAGTAATAAACGATGCGGCCAGTGGAAACATTTCTCCCCTAGATCTAATTGTGTGACCTTCAGTGATTGTGGTACATTTAAGTAAACTTTACTTTTTAAGTACCATTTATCCTAACATGCTCGTGTGTTAAGTAAATTAAAAATTATATATTAAGCGTGTACCCAAGCAATAAGCTGAACATTATTTACCTAACACACACGTGTGTTAGGAAAATCACACTGGCGCGGCATGTTAGTATGTTTTTTCGCCCATTTCGATTAGTTGGTATGTGCACTTTCCTAAGGGGTTATGGAAAAACGTGTTTTCTACCCTGCATTAGTTCTCTTTGTTTTATTTTTCATCTGACATTAATTTAAAATAAAACGAAGAACTTAGATAAGCCTCCATAAGAACAAATGTTGGAATAGTGGGTGCCATCCGAAGTTGGCAAGCCCGCGAAAACTAAAATCGGATCGGAAATGAGGCGCTGCACTTTCATACACCTACTAAGTTGAAATGTAGCCAAAGAAATTCGAATCCATATCATCATCATCATAATAATATGTATAGAAAGAAGTAAATGAAGAAACGAAATAAATACAAAAGTTCTAAACAACTACTAGTTAACTTGCAGAAAGATGAAATATAGAAATATTTAGGGTTAGCATTAACACGTTTGCCATCCCTCTCCTTACATATTGAAGTGATAAAAGGGACAACAAACCTAGAAAATATAAATATACTCACAAGATCTGAACTAACGAAGAACGATAGATCGAAATCCCCCGAAAATACTTCCATAGCAAACATACTTATTTATTTAAACTTTCATTTCCACAAATGACAATAATTAAATTGCATGGAACAGGTCATAATGTTCAAAAACTATAAAACTATAAAATATTATAACCTAAAATATATAGAACTTCAAGTGCATAAAGATTAAAAATATATAAATATTACAAAACAAAAAAATAAAAACTAACTAACAAAGCACAAAATGACACACATTGTGACAAGAGGGGCTGCATTGTATTGGCTGGCAGGAACGTCAAACTGGTGAGAGGGGTTTGATTACGGGGAGTGACGCCCCCGCCATTCCGAGTTGCCACGGGATGTGGCCCATCAAATCCCATCGTCCTCCTCCAGGCTGGAGAACACCAAAGTACAAAGTCTGGAGCTGATCACTGGGGAGTGATCCAACAAACCCCATTTTTACCCCTGTCAGACTAGGGACCGCCAAAGGAATGAGTCTGAGGCCGATGCTTCGAGTGGAAGCGGCCCTAGGTGGTAGATGCATAAGCCTACTCGCATCGTCCGGTGAAAGACCACCCCACCAGAATTGGGAAGCGCTAAGTGGTTTTCCCAAATCACGTTCCGCTTCCGCACTGGTGGTCCCGGGTTCCACAGTAGGAATATATGGACATGATGGTGCTTCCAGGATTAAAATATTCCGGAAGTAAACTCCCCGGCCATTCGGATCTCCGGGCGCTGGGTGGCCCTGAGAGCCCTTCATTCCGCATTTCACAGACAGCAAAGATACCGAACCAATTTAGAATAGATTTCTGCAACATAAGAGGCCTAAATACAAACATAAATTCGGTACACCAACATCTACAAGCAAATAGACCACACATATTAGCCCTTACAGAAACACAAGTATGTTCTACAACAACAACAGTAAAGTACCTCTATCCTGGTTACGACTTACATACCCGATTTAGATATAAGTTCGGAATATGCCTTTTTGTCCGAAGCGACCTTTCATGTCACCGCGAGGAAACACTCCAACCGAACAACCTTGACGTCATGTGGATCAAGTTCACCGCCAAGGGATTAACCAAGTTTATATGTTATCTCTATCCGAGCGATAGAGCCTACCAAAGCTTTTTCTCAACACTAGCTACCACTTTTGACTCAATACAGGTCGATCACCCCAGTTCAGAAATAATCATTCTGGGAGACTTCAATGCCCACAACACCAATTGGCTCAAACATCACAACAAGACCGACAACGAAGGTAGAGAAGCTGAAGCATTTGTCATCAGCTGCGGGCTTACTCAACTTGTAGACGAACCAACTCGAATCTCAGAGAGGGGCGAATTCGCCGCCTTCCTGGATCTTTTTCTGACCACCAACCCTGACCAGTACAAGGTTACAGTTGGTCCGCCATTAGGTACCTCCGACCACAAACTTATTACAACGGTTTGTGAATTGCCACCCATACAGAAGGATCCACCATTGCCTCGCAAAATCTGGCATTACAATTCTGCAAACTGGGACGATCTAAGGCAGTTCTACCTAGATTTTCCTTGGCTCGACGTCCGCTTTGACACTGACGACCCGTCAGACTGCTGCGAAGAGATCATGCAAGTAATCTCCTCAGGAATGGAAGCATACATCCCAAATTCCATCAAGTTACCATCAAAAGGAAAGCCCTGGTTCGACAAAAGATGCGAAAGAGCTGTAGGAAGGAAACAGCAAGCCTATAAGTACTGGCAGCAAAATCAGACCGCTGAAAATCGCAATTATTTTATCGAAGCGAGAAACGAGTGCAAGCGTGTGATCGACGAAACTAAGGACAAACAGAATCAAAGGATCAGGAATAAACTTTTGCAATGCCCCAGTGGTTCCAGGAATTTCTGGTCGGTAGCAAAGGCAGTAAGTAACAACTTTACAAAAACATCTCTCCCACCTTTGACGGACGAACGTGGCATCACGGCGACTACAGCCAAGGAAAAAGCAAACATGCTCGCCAAAATGTTTTCATCGCACTCTACCTTAGACGTACCCCAAGGCAAGACTCTCCCCACTATACCGAACATCAACACCACCATGGCAGAAGTCAAGTTTTCTCATCGTGATATTCGCAAAATCCTTAAAGAACTAGATACGCAAAAGGCATCCGGACCGGATACCTGCCATCGTGCTAAAGAACTGCGCCAACGAACTAACTCCCGTTCTTTCCAGGCTTTTTTCTCTTTCTTACAGAAAAGGGATTTACCCATCCTCTTGGAAAGTCGCTCGAGTGCAGCCTGTTCCAAAAAAAGGCAAGAAAACCACGCCCTCAAACTATCGCCCAATTGCCTTGCTTCCAATAATCTCCAAAGCCATGGAACGTGTAGTCAACCAGCAACTACTCAAGTACCTCGAGAGCAACAGAATAATCAGCGATAATCAATACGGCTTTCGCAAAGAGAGATCGACAGGAGATATATTGGTCTATGTCACTCATATATGGAGTAGGGCAATTGAAAACTACGGAGAGTCTCGAGCGATTGCGTTGGATATTTCAAAGGCATTCGACAGAGTTTGGCATGACGGACTACTCAACAAACTGCCGTCCTTGGGACTGCCCGCCTCTCTCTGCAGCTGGCTGGCCAGTTTCCTTAAGAACCGATCCCTACATGTTGCAGTCGACACATCTCGGACACATTCACCATCAACGCGGGCGTGCCTCAGGGCGCAATACTTTCACCAACTCTGTTCCTCATCTATATTAATGACCTGCTGATCGAAACGAATAATCCTGTTTACAGTTTTGCAGATGACAGTACCCTTGTCTCCCACTTTAGATCAGAAAAACCCTTACCAGCGACTGAGACTCATCACCGCAGACAGGAGCAGATTACAGCAATTAATCAAGACCTGGAGAAAGTTCAAACTTGGGGCGACCGAAATTTGGTCCAGTTCAATGCAGCGAAGACCCAAGCAGCAACGTTTACTAAGAAGGCCAATACAGCGGGCTCTGACATCATTATGGCAGGATCGACCATTCCTTCATCCTCGTCAATCGGGCTGCTGGGTGTCTCGATCAACAGCAATATGTCATGGCATGACCATGTTGCTAACATCGCAAAATCAGCCTCCCAGAAGCTTGGTGCGCTATTTCGCAACAAGAAACTCTATACACCGCAGCAGTTGCTCTTGCTGTACAAAGCGCAAATAAGACCGTGCTTAGAATATTGCTCACATATCTGGGGTGCCGCACCAAAGCATACCCTAAAGCTGCTGGATTCCATTCAGAAGAGGGCTGTGCGTCTCGTCGGGGATCCGGAGTTGACCCGGAATCTGGATAGTCTGGAACATCGCAGACATGTGGCCGAGATGTCTTTGTTTTACAGATACTTTCACGGCAGATGTTCCCAGGATTTGGCCCACATAACCCCGCCCCTGGCAACTCCTGTCAGGCAGTCCCGACAGACGGCAGGAGCGCACCAGTTCGTCGTACAACTAGAAACACCTAGAACATCGCTTTACCAGAACTCCTTTGTCTGGCGCACTGCATCACTGTGGAACTCACTTCCAGGACATCTGTTTCCCACTAATTACAACCTACAAATATTCAAGAACCGTGTCAATCAACATCTTCGCACACACACCGTTCGTCGAGCGCCATAGGATCTACCTTTAGTGTGTGTGCCACTGCCATAAAAAAAAAAAAAAAATATATAAAAATACATTTTTTTAAGCAAAATACTTTTTCAACTCCAATCAGTGGCCTAATATACCCCCTTATATTTTTAAACGAAAAAATGAAACGCCACTGCTTTTTTTCAAAATAAAACTTATTTTCGCAAGCTCTTATTATTTCTAAAAAAGAATGTCCTCTTCACTAATTTCTGTCCGACAAACAGTTTTTGATTAAAAAAATAAAATGCATTTATCTGCACGGTCCTAATTCCTAAGTTTTGAGTAATGTAAATCAAAGAAAAACAATATTCTAACAACCACCAAATATTTCGAAAAGTACGAGAGACGATGAGGAGAAGGGCTGAAACATGCATATATGTATTTGGAGGTGGTGGACATTTTCAGCAGTTAATTTAATTGAATTTTATTTTTCGTTCAAAATTCAATTTCGTCGTTGTTAGAAGAATATATTTCTTTGATTTACATTATTCAAAATTTAGGAATTAGGACCGTGCAGATAAATGCATTATATTTTTTTAATCGAAAACTGTTCGTCGGACAGGAAAAAGTCAAGAGGACATTCTTATTAAGAAATAATAAGAGCTTGCGAAAATAAGTTTTATTTTGAAAAAAAAAGCAGTGGCGTTTAATTTTTTCAATTAAAAATATAAGAGGGCATGTTAGAATGGACGCCACTGATTAGAGTTGAAAATAACCTTTTGCTTAAAATAAAATATTTTTATGCGTATTTAATACCTAGCAAAATGTAAAGAAATATCTACAGCGGTTTGAGAAATATTGAGATAAAACCGATTTTTTTTTAATTGTCAACACCCTGTATCTCAAAAATAAGATGGTGGCGGACCTATGTTCACATGACATTTTTTTCTTAAAATCACTCAAAGATTATCACCCTTAAGGATTAGCGTTCAATTCTGAAACACCCTGTATATTCCATTCAGTGGGAAAACAAAAATCCATATTTTTAAACGGAACTTTGTCACGTGAAATCATGCAGTCAGAATGTCCCTATTTCAGAAAATAGAAACAGATCAAATAAGATAATGGAAAAGATCTTTCAAAAATCTTTCCATTGGTCAAAAATAAGGACTTTTGTTTTCCCAGTGCAAATTTTCAACAAATCTAACTAACCATTTGGAAAGAAAGAAGAATGTCCTGCAACCCTGGTTTTGGGTTTTTCAATGCAATCAATAATAAAAAAAAGTTACAAGAAGCTGATATAATGTGTCACCCAGTACAGGCTCATATGTGAAAATATGACATCATAATAATGAGAGGTAGCACAATTTAGGAGCTTAAAGTACAGAAAAGCCTTTTAGAGATCTTGCGTTACTCAATAAATTACGATCCCTGTACATGATGTCTCAAATCTGGCATGCAAAACTGTTTATATAGAGTAACTTTTACCAGTAAAATTAACAATAAACCCATGACAAAATGAATATGCATCGCGGATGATATATTACAATGATTTACGAGCGATATAACATATAGTCCAGAGTTAACATCGATTTGAGCTTTTTCTTACAACATATTTGTTACGTATTAGATCCAAAATTTAATGAAATGTTAATGCAACTTGATATTTTTATGAAGCGGGCATTGGGAAACAGCAACTACGCATCTGGTATGCATCGGAGGTCCAATGCTGACTAGTCGATAGGACAGAAGTCTGGGAAGTCTGGTTGGAATTGGAGTAGCATGTCACATTTTTACTGGACATACAATCTTTTTCAGCGCCTAACGATGACTCTTTGTTGGGATGGATGATGATAGAAGACTGGTTGGAGCTTTGGTTAGAGCTGGTAGAACAAGTCGGAACGTTTTTGGTAGTTTAAATCGAAAGGGAAGCATTGTTATGATGTTTCAACCAAGTTTTTCGGCAATCTTTTTTTGTTTTCAATGGATTCATACAAATAGCTCCAGAATTTGAAAGTAGTGTAGCTGACGATCAAGTAATGTCCAGTATTACATTCAGGATTGAATAGTCTCAAAAATGCCGCTATATCCGAAGGTATATTGAGACCAACGCACATGTCACGGTTTTATTAAAGTAAATTGTGGAAATTTAAAACCTTTGTGTTTTCTTTTAAAACTAAGGATTTCTTAGATCATCTAGTCCTTATTGTTTTTGAAGATTGGATCAACACCATATCAATGTGTCGATTAAATCGTCATGCTATAATACAGGACACGAAATTGCACAACAAATTGGCATGCATCACCAATCCGAGAGAGGTTAAGGGTAAGGTTAAATGTATTTAAAAGCCAAATTATTACTTACAAAATAATAAACACTCGAAACCCAATTAATCAAGCTAAAACATTGAGGAGTGCGTTGAACCGAACGCGGTTTTTATAGGTCGTTTACCCCAATTCATAATATCTCGGAGATAGGAGCAAAATATGTAATCGTAAATAGTTTATACCTACTTCACTCCGATAAAAATTATTACGCTCATGTCTCGTATAGAAAATAAACGTTTACTAATGGGGATTTTGGGCAACCCAGTAACCAACAAAACAGATGATAACGACGCACATATTTCCGTATGCACTAATATCACTGATAAAGGGATATTTTAATACACTTGGCAATAAAATGATATACTATAGAGATGATATATATTTTCTGGGTCCTCTTATCAAATGTTTGAAATCATTGTAGATTGTAGCAAATAATTTCCTTAGATAAGTTTTCCTTTGCTATTTCCTTGTATAATAATTTTTAACAAAGAAAAATCGGAAGTACACCTGAGGAATGGTGCTATTAGCTTGGCGTCATTGCTTAGCAACAGTAGCAACAAATTGGCTGCTTCGCGTAGAGTGAATCACGTAACAGTGTCCGACAAAGCTTAAGGGGACCTCCTCTAGTAGAATACTAGAGCTAGAGAACACCACCTGATTTGAAAATATGGCGACTAGCCATTGGCGTAAGTATTAATTTTTGCATTTCATCCTTAAATTCCACATAAAAAATACTCTTAGCGACAAGCCCAGCTATTAACGAAATATTTATTTACTTTAATTTCAGAGTTTTGAAGAAACACCTATGATGAGTTAAACATTTAATTGAAACTACGCTTTCTTATAAGTATTAAAATGATCATTGGTTCGATTTGTATCATCCTCATACAGCAAATTTTGGACATCTAAAAAAAAACTATTATATTAGTTAGTTGCATCCGGTTTGACCAAGAGTACTTTTTTGGCAGATTTAATCAAAAACTATTCATTGTAGGATCAAATGCAAAAAATAGTGCCTTAGGTTTATAATACATTATACCAAGGAAGTAGCATGGTAATACCGATAATGATATTTTGTCATGTAAAAATGTATTATTTGGCACCTAGCTGTTCTCGACGTATGTGTACCTACATGAGGAATTATTTCCATATATTGTCAGATAATCTCCCCTTTAGCTTCTGCTAAACACCCTCCTCATTTTTGTCTTTTGACCAGCAGTAGGATTTGGCTAACTTATAATTATTGAAATAACTTGGATGTTTGGCAGTCTTCCTACCCAAGAAAAGTGTAGTGTGCACGCTTCGTAGCACCAAGACATAATGTCAGATTAAACACTTTTCCATTAATTTCCAAGTTTTTTGCCATTTAAAAACATAACAATAAAGCAGAAGCGGGCCAAAGGAAGGATTTTTAAGACTTCTTGTTCGCACTAATCCTCAGTTGCAACTATTTCTTTTATTCTCTTTTAACACAATTTTGAATCATAGACGTTTCAGACGCCGTTTACAACCATATCATCAGAAATCAATAAGAGATCCTAAAAGATCAATTGAATCAATGCTTCGGAAATTAATCTATAAGTAGGTACACGTTGATGCAACAACACTTCTACAAAAGGACAAGGTGCTCACAAAATTTTATCTCTTGACGTCATGCATGTGGGCCTGCGATTTGGAGCGAAGATGAAGAAGGCGGGCTTGCGGGTGGAAGGGTAATCGCGATCAAGGCACAATTGTTTGCAACGTTGCCAAACTACTACTATAGTATCGAATATTAGGATGCCCGTAGCATATAAAGAATGTATCTCTTACATTACAATTTTTCCAGTATTGTAAAAAACATATTTCCATAAGGTGTTCTTTTATAATGTTGTTTTTCGGATCTGCTTTTATTTAATTATCTAATACTACTACCTTGTTCGCTTTCCTAAAATAATACTTTTCCTATAGAGTCGGCAACAGCGCATCATCTGAGACGATGTAACAGAAAGAAGAAACAAAACAAACGAGTAGTTGCCGATAATGGCTGCGGTATTTAGTGTTGTTTTCTTGAATTTTCTGAAATCGGAATTATTTATATGCTTTTAAGTGCGTGAAACTTGTACCTAATATTTCGTTGTGTATTTAGGTATAAAATTTATATTATTAGGAGTGTTTTAAATATGTAAAACCATATATTTCGAACTTTGTTTACAGCAGAGTTTATAAGTTTTTGTTCGTGTTAAATTGTGTTTTTCTCTCGGTTTCGGCTAGTTTTGTGGTAACTGATACTTAGTGTAATTTATGATGCCTCAAAAGTGTTGTATTCCTGGCTGTAATGGAAACTATAAAAA
>JAEQML010062004.1:0-24985 GCA_016904865.1 Pissodes strobi | reverse complement strand
ATGTAAGACCATTTGTAATAAAATATTGAAATAATTGTAAAAATTCACACGCGATATTAGACACGGGTGACAAGGTTAGGTCAACCTTGATGAACTGGCATTGTTATTGTAACATTATATACATAATATGAACCTACACCAACCCGGCATGTATAGAGAGAATGCAATACTGACTGACGCAATTGATATGCGTACGTAGATTATAAGAATATACACTATGTATATAGCCTTACTATTTTATATATTCTTTGCTAAAGTTAATACAGAACTCTATAGTTACCTGGAGTATTATTCTATAAATAAAAGGAGTTCTACATGGCGACCCTGCCATTCGCAACCTGTGTCGTGAGTTTTAAGTGTGCGGCGGTGAATCCTGTGTAATATGGGTACATCCAACTCTAAACAAGCGGAGGTCACTAATACAGGTGTGGTGAACTTTAAAATCATAGTGGAACAGGAAGAAATCAGGATGCCGATGGACATGAGGGTAGCAATATACGCTTTGGTGGCAGCAGCTATGGTAGTTTTATTCCTAAAACTGAGAGCCGCATACCGGAAGGGAGTAAAGCGGGAAATATCCAGAAGTATGGTCATCAGGGCGCAGGCAGCTGAAGTTTAGCAGCTCATAGGACAGCAGTTGCGGATGAGTAAGACATTTTTGTAAAATTAGGGTGATTGCGTGACTATTGAACAGTGAACTATTCAATTTTACGATTTTACATTTTATTATTCAGCATATTATTATTTTTTACTATTTATTATTAGCATTATTCTTACCATATTCCTACTATAATCTATATTATTCTTACCAATATTACCATTATTATCTCCGATACCGATTATTATTACGATTTATTTTTACACATATGATATCTATACCGTTATACTATGACTATTTATTGGGGGATCCATACGACTGAAACACTACGTATATATTTTATTAATTTTATTTTACTTCTCCTCTATTTTGGCACAGTATTTTACCTATTTAATCATTTTACGTCATAAGTCATCGTATCCCCGCAATACTAGTAATACTAGAATGATATAAAGTGGGAAGAGACCTTGTCCGGGATACAGGACATAAAAATTACTATTAACAACGAATCAATAAGAATTCTTAAAAAACAGACGCCAAAGGCGCAAAACATTAAAAAAGAAATTCGTGATAATTTACTAAACTTATACAATAAATTTATCAAAGTCGTTCGTTCAGTTTACAAAACTATAAGCGATGAACAAATACTTACTGTTAAGAAACTTTTTACTTCAATAAGGGACAAAGTAATAAGAGCGTATCAAGTGTTGAAAGCCCTATATAAGATTCCTACTTGGTGTATCGAATATATTGACCCTGAGGTATTAGAAGAAGACATGGAAGAAGCCGACTCAGAAGAAGATACGCAAACAGATTGCAAAATGGCTATGACAAACGCTGAATTTTTCAATTTAGCAAGCAAAATTTTCCCAACAGAATTCGATGGCTCACCCGATAAATTACAGACCGTGATTGACGCCCTTACACTCCTACGAGTAAATTCAGAAAACCACGAAGCCAATGCAGTAGCCTACATAAAGAAGGGGAAAGCCAGAGAATTAGTAGAAGCAAGTGACACCCTAACGTCAATAATAGACAAACTTAGAACAGGAATTAGGGTAGAAAGCTCACAAATGACCAGTGTAAAACTGTTCGGCCTCAAACAAACAACAAAGATAAATCCAAGTTTGCCACAGAGATCGAAGACCTAGCACAAAGGCTAAAGAGGGCCTATATCCACGAAGGAGTTCCAGTAGCAGTAGCCGAAACCTACGCTACAAACGCAGCAGTTAAGACCCTAATAACAAACTCAACCTCAGAAAAGGCTAAGTTGGTCAAGGAAGCTGGAACATTCAACAATAATTGTCAAGATGCATTGTCTAAATTCTTACACATAAACGACGAGACACCAGCAAACTCAGTGTTATGCACAAGGCCATTTTACCCAATCAGATGGCATGGCACATTTAGAAGAGGCAGTAGAGGTAATTATCGAGGTAGTTATCTCCCAAGTACGACAGACGAGAAAATAATTGGAGAAAACAACATAGTAACAACAACAGAAATGATCATACCTACAGAGGCAGAGCTAATCATTATGCGAATAGAGCCAGGGGAAACCAGCAGTATATGCCTAGAGGAAACGCCGGATACGTAATGCAGCTGGCAATAGAAGATAACCCGGAAAACTCCGAGGACCCTCAGCTAGGTCCAGCAAGGGGGTCGTAAATATTTTTAATTTGGACCTCACACTTTCGAACTTTGTATCTATTAACTCAAAAATAACCGGAAATGGCACGATTGTACTTCTTATAGACACAGGCGCGAAAATATCACTATTCAAAAGAAAGAAAATAAACCCAATGCAGGTAATAAACAAAACCAAAGTCTGCAAAATAAAAGAGTCACAGATGGGGCGACAGCATCAGTAGGTACTACAAAAACAAAACTTTAGTTCAGAGAATATCAAGTAATCTACAAATTTCATGTAGTCAACGACGATTTTCCTATTTCCGCAGATGGAATCCTAGGTAGAGACTTTATAGCAAAAAATCAATGTCACCTAGATTATGCCAACTGGATGATGGCCGTAAAAGTTGGAAATCGGTTCGTAAACCTACCCATCCACTCAGGCAGAAGACATCCTCACAATTCCTCCAAGATGTGAAATAATAAGAAAAATAAAAAACCTGAAATGTTTAAAAGGAAGTTCAGTGGTTTTAAACAAAGAAATATTCCCAGGTGTTTTTATAGCATCCTCAATCGTTTCTGAAGAAAGTCCTTTTGTGAGAATTTTAAACACAACGCTCGAAAGTGTCACAATAAAAAACGAGGACATAGCAAAAACAGAAAGTTTAGAAAACTATCAGATTTACAACATAGATAGTACAATAGAAAATAGAGAATCAGTCTTACAACAAGAACTAAACAAGCAGATACCAGACTTAGCAAAAACTGAACCAATTGCTCTATGTAAAGAATTTTCCGACATTTTTGCTCTAAGTACAGACAAATTAACAATAAATAACTTCTATAAACAAACATTAAAGTTGACGGACCAAAATCCTGTGTACATCAAGAACTATAGAATGCCGCATGCTGAAAAAGACGAAATAAACAATCAAGTGCAAAAAATGCTAGAAAACAAAATTATTGAACCAAGAACAGCTGAATACAACAGCCCGATATTACTCGTTCCAAAGAAATCATCAAATGGGAAAAAAGCGTGGAGACTTTGCGTAGATTTTAGGGTTATAAATCAAAATAAACTAGTAGCCGACAAATTTCCTTTGCCTAGAATAGATGACATATTAGATCAACTAGGAAGAGCCAATTTTTTTTCAACCCTAGATCTGAAAGCAGGTTTTGATCAGATCCCGCTGGAGGAAAAATCGAGAGATGTCACTACTTTCAGCACGGATACAGGAATTTTCAGATTCACCAGACTACCATTCGGTTTAAAAGTTAGCCCTAACAGCTTTCAGAGAATGATGAACATCGCATTCGCAGGCATTACATCCGAAAAAGCTTTTCTGTACATGGACGACATCATAGTAATAGGTTGTTCGAAAAACCACCATCTTAAAAATTTAAAAAGCGTTTTTGAGACATGCAGGAAACGCAACTTAAAATTAAATCCAGAAAAATGTACATTCTTTGAAAATGAAGTAACATATTTAGGACACAAAATTACCAGCGCAGGCATTCTACCAGACGACTCTAAATACGATATAGTAAACAAATATCCAACCCCGAAGAATGCCGACGAAGCGAATTGATGATGAATTATTGCATTTTGTAACTACTATCGTAGATTCATCCCTGACTTTGCACGTATTAAATATGCATTTAACACTTTAAAAGCTGCTCTAATAGACCCAAAAATTCTACAGTACCCCGATTTTAGGAAAGAATTTATTTTGACTACTGATGCATCAAAAGAGGCATGTGGAGCAGTTCTATCGCAGAACTTCGAGGGAAAAGATCTACCCATTGCATACGCCTCTAGAGCATTTACGAAAGAAGATGCAAATAAGGCAACAATAGAGAAAAGACTAGCCGCTATACATTGGGCAATAAAGCACTTTAGAGCTTATTTATACGGGTAGAAATTCCTAGTCAAGTCCGACCACAAACCACTGGTTTACCTATTTGCAATGAAAAACCCATCGTCAAAATTGACCAGAATGAGACTTGATTTGGAAGAGTTCGACTTTAAAGTAAACTACATAAAAAGATAAGAAATGTGAGAGCTGACGCCTTGTTCAGTATCAGCGTGGACGAATTAAAAGAAATAGCCAATAAGTCCGTACAAGTATTAGCAATAACGAGAGCAATCTCAAGGAAAGATGATAATAAAGAAGAAACAAAAAATATTGAAAAACCAAAAGTTCATATTCTAGAACCTAAAATTCTAGAAACCCTAGATAATTTCAGTATAATTAAATTACCTATGATAAAATTCGAAAATGAGCCCAACTATCTTAGGATAGTCTTGAGGAGAAAAGGTCGATCCAACGCCGAAAATTATAAAAATAAAATTATGATCACTAATGGCAATATGTCTAGCGACAATATTGTCTAAGCTCGAATCAATGGCTAGCGATAATAAAATTAATAGGGTTAAGCTAAAAGCAAACGACCAAATATTTAAAATGCACAATAAATAAATTAAAGGAAATAGGGAATAAGGTGTTGAAGAATTTAAATATTATTTTATATAAGGATCCGATCTCCGATCTCGAGTCGCGCCTAGAAAAGAAACTTAATTAGACAACTCCACGATGATCCACTTAAGGGAGGACACTGTGGAAAGAAGAAACTACTTAAAAAATTGAGAACCAAATATCGTTGGAAACGAATGTCAAAAGATGTAGCAAATTACGTAGGAAATTGTGTCAAATGTCAATTAAATAAAAAGAAAGTGACTCATGTGGAACCTATGATTATTACACCTACTCCACAGAGAGCTTTCGACATCGTATGCATTGATACAATTGGCCCGTTCCAGAAAACATTTAAAAACAATCAATACGCAGTTACGATCCAATGCGAGTTAACAAAATATGTAAAAATAGTACCAGTACCAAATAAGGAAGCGAAGACAATTGCAAAAGCCATAATGGACGAATTCATACTCACATATGGACCAATGATAGAGATAAAAACAGATATGAGTACAGAATACAGGAATGAGGTATTGCACCAATTGACGAAATTATTAAACATAAATCACAAATTTTCAACGGCGTACCATAGTCAAAGCATTGGAGGATGTGAGCGAAATCACAAAGTCCTTAACGAATATGTATATTATTATGTATATTAATGAAGCAAAAACCGACTGGGACGAAGTAATCAAATATTACAGTTTCTGTTATAACACTACGCCCAGTGCATATCACAACTATACTCCATTTGAGTTAGTGTTTGCACGAAAAGCGGAATTGCTTGAAGATCTGTTAGGAGAGAAAATTGACCCTGTATGCGATGTGGATGCTTATTATCAGGAAGTTTGACACCTGATAAAAGCAACAAACATTCGCGCTCGACAGTATATCTCAGAAGCTAAACAGTTGCGTAAACTGACCTACGATAAAAAAAGTTAATCAATTGCAGCTTAAACCAGGTGATCTAGTTGTAATAAACAACGAGAACCGAACAAAATTTGATCCTTGCTACAAAGGTCCTTTCTCCATAACGCATATAGAGAAAGTAAATTGCACAATACAAGACGCAACGTGTAAAAAACAAACTGTACATAAAAATCGAATTCAACCGTTTAGGAATCTGTAAACTCAATCTCCATACTTTTATTTTTTTTGTATATTAGTTTTTTTGTATATTAGTGACAGAACATTGGACAAGTGCAGTGCGTGAGAATAACATATAACACAATGTATATTTTGTATAACGTATGTATAAGGTCTAATGTAAGTTTCTTACTACTTTAATCTATATATTTTTTTTCTACTTTATGTATATATTTTTCTACTTTTCACGTATATATTTATTAGAATTTTAATTATTTTAACACTTCTTTTCATATGGGCTGGCCAGCCAAGAAAAAAAATCCTATCAAGCAAAACAAAGCAAAACAGTCAAGAACTTTAAGAAAGTCGAATTTGTGCAATAATCGCTCATACTGACTAGAAATATTCATTATTATTGCAATTTGAGATATATAATGTTGGTATTTTACCAGCCAAGTAAAAAAAATATTTTATTATTAGTTCATTATTATTATTATTATGTAACCGCATAAAGTCGCACATGATGTTGTATAGTTTATCTTTTACATTTTAGAACGTGTACAAATTAGGTTTATTCGAATGTTCTCATTTTTGCCACAACAAAAATAAGGATCATTCCCAAAAGAGGGAAGGTGTAGTGTATCAGGAAAACACACGATATTTCATAAATTAGATCGTGAAGGCAACCCGACTAGTTCGAGGTCTAGACGAAGGTTATTTACATTACACATTACACGTAATATTATTGTTTAACTCCAACGAACGCGATACTAGACACGGGTGACAAGGTTAGGTAAACATTGTTGAACTGGCATTGTTATTGTAACATTATATACATAATATAAACCTACACCAACTCGGCATATATAGAGAGAATACAAGACTGACTGACGCAAGTGATATGCGTACGTAGATTATAATATTCACTATGTAGCGTTACTATCTTATATATTCTTTGCTAAAGTTAATACAGAACTATATAGTTACCTGAAGTATTATTCTATTAATAAAGGGAGTTCTACACCCTAGTTATTAGTAAGACAATGGAATAAAACCGTACAGGTCTTTACATTATTTTGCCAAAGTTTTTTGGCAAATTTTTGGTGGAAAAATGATGTACTCAACCAAAAAAACACAACTCGCAATATAATAAGCGAGTCATATATAAAATATATTATTTAAGTAAAAATGAGCCTAAATTACGAACCTCAAATAATTTGTTCAATTTTTAACAGTTTGGCAAACAATTTGCTTTCAAATCGATTTTTCTCAAAACTCCAATTTTGCGAGTACAACATTTTGACTTTGCACGGCAGATTTGTTATAAAGGACACAATCTCTTCTCAAAAAAATTTAGTAGAATAAAAACAAAAACAAAAAACATAAGATTCATAATCATCGATATCGCTGCTATAAAAAAGTTCTCTAACAATTTTCCATATGAGATGAGGAAATAGATGCCAAAATTCGGAAAAATTTCCGAGGTTTTCCATATTTCACCAATTTTACGTGTACCTACGAATAGATAGCTTTGGGTAGGATCGAAAGAGTTGAATATTTTTTGGTAATAGGCTCAGTTTTGATCAATTTTATGGCTGATTGTGGTAAGTAAATATGCAGTTTAATTTGCCTGAACTCGCATCGATTTGAAGATGAGAAAATTCGCGAGGATCGGATAACTTTACTTAACTTACTTTAAATATCGAGGTCCGTTAGGGCTTACCGGCCTACGCACTTTGAATTTTCTTTATAAAAATACGAAAAATGTATCCTAAATAGTAGTTTTTACAAAAATAAATGCGGATGGTAAGTGGATATTTATACAGGGTTGATCAAGTTTCTAATTTTTCAATAATAGTAACTTTTTAAAATAAATACGTTTTTAGGATTGCATATAGATGAAAACTAAAATTCGCGAACGACATCTTAAGGATCGCTTCGCATTAACAGTGGCGGGCGGCTCAAATGAGTGTCTGTTAAAAATTGCGCACTAATTTCGGAACACATAGTTTACAGAATATTTTAGAGGCGTAATTGACTTATAATTAAACTAAAAATTTTTCGTATTATACCACGGGCCTGGATGTATCATTATAATAGAATTCCCGTAAGATACCACCGTTAGGGAAAAGGATTTAGGAAAAACATCGAGAGTATATAATTTCTGATGCCCGTGCTGTGCTCCATAGAACCTTAAATATAAGGTTTGTTAATTGCGCACTTGATAGCAAACACCATGCTTAGTAATCGATTTTGGTCAAATTATGGTAATTTTTGAAATAAACTTAACGTTCCCTCTCAGTTTCCCTTTTGTGCAGTTCTACGTTTGGAGCAATTTGGCGACCCAGAAGATGCATATTAAGTTTGCAAATTTCAGCTCAGGTGATCAAAAGAATATAATTTCGAACAGGACGGGCTAATATCCAGGGGTGCCACAGAGAATACTGATGTTTT
The DNA here is from genome assembly GCA_016904865.1 of Pissodes strobi. Taxonomy (NCBI): domain Eukaryota; kingdom Metazoa; phylum Arthropoda; class Insecta; order Coleoptera; family Curculionidae; genus Pissodes; species Pissodes strobi. The sequence continues at coordinate 16,741 of JAEQML010062004.1, read as the reverse complement.
AATATTTCCGAAAATTCGTGCAACCTTTTATTATCTTCGGAAGGGATATAGAACGCCCGTAATAATATTATAAAATATTAAATCAGCCGCTTCACCTTCGTCTGCATAACTATCCGACGATTACATTATAATTATCGATGTAATTAGGGTTTGCAACATTAATAAGGTTTAGAAAATGAGCCTTGTCGATTTTTCTTTTTTCGTACATTTATAAGCTTTTTTTCAACATTGTTTTACCCCCTGTAGGTACTATAGATTTTATTTCTTTTTACATAACGAGACGAAATGAGAATATCCTATGTCTATCTCGTCTCATTGACATAAGAACAAAAATTCTCTTCTCTCCTCGAGAGATGCTAATTCTCGCTTGAGGGACCCTTTTTGAGTCTCGTCTCATTTTTCTAGAGTTAAAAAATGATTGCCTTTATCTTAGTGTTGGAATTATAAAACGCAAAAAAATAGTTGTTATCCATTGTAAAACATAATACTGAACCAAAAAGGATATAGTAATATGAACAGTCCATATCACAACGAGTTTTGACATATAGGACATATCTTATATTTAGGCATAATATTTTGCATTAGTGTGTATGGTGGCCCATATAAGATGATCTTAGCTCGATGTCTCTAAAATATTCAAAAAAAGACAAATACAAAGGTTCCCTGGATTGAATTGAATTTTTAGAACTGTTTTCATACATACCAGGTGCTTTGATTTTCGTGGGCAGGCGTCAATTTCCTTAACTTAACTAGGTCATCGTGTATATTGATTTATTTTTAGATAATATTTCTATTATGAAAATTTTTAAAATATGTACCTATTTTTTTAATACCTATATGGAAATTTTGCCATAGCTTTTGTTTTTTTTTCTGAAAAGGAGATTTTTTTGTAGAAATACCAATGTAGTTAAACTTTAATAGTAAATGGTCAGTGTTAATAAACTTCTATGTCTTAAGCTTTTCCGAAATTATCATCATCATCATCTAACTCGAAAATTCCTAACTAGACAAAAAAGGTTAATTATATCATAGAAAAAATTAATATATTATGGACTAAATCAAAAAGTTATAGCTAGACAAATAACGCTAATTATATCATTGAAAATATTAATATATAGACAGCCCTATTTAAAAAAATAAGCAATTTTCCTATTTGAAAAATAAAAATTTTTGGAACTGTATATTTATAATACCCTGTATTTAATTTAGGGTTATATAATTTATAAAGACGTGCTAATTTAGGAATTTATTAAGTAAATAACACTGATAATTCCTATTAAAGTTTGCGGCCCTAGCAATTATGCATATACGGTATTGTAAAATAAAAGTGTGCATTAAACAAATAATAAAAAACTAATCAATAAATACTACGCAAAATTTCTATATATTACAGTAAAAAATTCTTAGAAAAAAGAGTAGTATTCAAAAATAAATCAATATACTTCTTATGAGATGTTTCATTTAAATCAAGAACGTTGGTGCCTATTGATGCCGCCGATACGAGACATTCTCGTCTCTCGTCTCGTATCGGTTCTCTCGACGAGTCAATTTTAAAATGTTGCATTTTCAAATGATGATAGTAGTGTTATTTGCTTAATAGACTTTTATATGTGTATTTTTTTTCTAAATTACACTAAATATAATATAGGGTTGTAGGTATGTTTTATCCGAGTATTGTTGTGGCCCATTTTATCTTTTTATACCAAATATAATCTTAAGTGGCAACAGAAGAGAGGTGCTATCTTATCTTATATAATCATTTCCCATTAGTTCAGCAATTTAACCTCTTTCTTCTCTATAAAAAGGCATTTTAGAATTTTGGTGTAACGTTTTACTAACTTTTTTTTAAATACTAACCTGAATTTCTTTAATTTTTTAGAATGAATTAACCCAAACTAACCCAATGGTGTTCCAGACGTTTTGATATAAATTATCCTTTGTTAATTTCTATTTCTTATTACGGCCCTGAATTGTATTTTATTTGGCAAATAACATTACACGGAAAAAATCTATTCTTATTATAAGATTGTTAATCTTAAGTCAACTGCATTTCCTACGCCGCAAGTGTAGTTATACTTCAATTGAATCAAACCTTATTCTTATTTAGTAAGATTAAGTTAGTATTGATTTAAGAAGAGTAGATACTTGAAATAAGTAGTGAAGTAGTATAGGAATATTATTGTTTCTTGAAGATTGGTATATTTATGTTATACCTATATTATACTTCAATATATTCTGTGTTATATTTCAAGTAAATATAATATAAGTTCTTCAAAGTGGAATATATTCTTAAAATATGTATAAATTGGATTTAAATCATATTACTATTCTAATTGTAACTATACGGCATGCTTATAATGAAATACAAAATTTATTTTATTGGGGGGTTGTTTTTCGTGTTTAATAATGGAAAAACTATTGAAATCCTGGGACTGGGACATAACTCAAAAAGGTGAGCATTCCAAAAATCACCAAGATTAGCTGAGGAATTATTGATATATTGGTTTGTGTTCTCCTAAGTGGGACAATCTGTATAAAAACATTCATGCCAATCCTAGAAACTTTTCTTATTAACTTTTTCTTTTAACTCATACAGATATCGAAGTAAGTTTAGTAGGAGTAGGTCATCTTATGTGGGCACAACCCTTGCATTTATAAAATAATGCAATTGTGGCAAGTAAATCCTTAGCGCACTGCATATGATATTTACAAAACAAGACGATGGCGTGCGGAAAGTGCCTACTGCCTACCATATTTTACTTTTATGTACAATCGTGCTTTTAGAATATGTATATTAAAAATAAACTAAAAAGTTGTAAAGTGAATGAAACAGACATTAAACTAATGTATCCATCAACTTTCTGGTATGTGGCTAATCAACAATAAAAATTTAGAGTAGAAGGTCCGAATATTCTTTTTTCTTTGAAAATATTAATGGTATCTTTGGATGAATTAACCTGTAATTTGAAAACTTAATTACTGGGAACATCTACTTTAAAGCTATAAACACGGTTTTGAAAAAATCCTTAAAATTAATTGTGTAATTTTCAAATAACAAAAAGTGTAAATTTTTAAGATTTGTGAAAAGTGCTTGAAATATGGGCCACCCTATAAAAGTAACAAAAAGTCGTATTAAATCGTAAAAATAGTATATTATTTTATATGGAGGTGATATACTTTTCATGGCGCGCTCGTGTTTAACAGCCGAAAAATATCTCTTTTTAATCGTAATAATAATAAATATTATCAAAGATAAGTTGGTTTTCAAGGCGGCTGAGACCGGTGTCGGTGAATAGGCACAGGTCGTTGCTATAGTAATGTAACATAAAGCTGTCAGTGGACACTGTCAACAATAATTATTTTTTTAAAATTGCGTCTCCGATTGCGTTTTAATTCCGTATTGATAAGCAGTTATTGAGTAAGTTCGATTAAATAATAACCTATTTGTTCCTAAATTAGTGATTTTTAGAAATACAGTGCACAAATTGAGTGATAAATACAAATTTTAGTTTATTAATTCTTGAGTTGTTGACGCTTGCTTTGTTGTTTGTTTGTATCTATGTTGCTATGGTAACACTTTTACATCCGCCGGCGGAAAAGTGAAAAGTAAAGCTCCGGCGGAGGAAAAATGAAACTTCACGGCCGCCTACACAGTTGAGTAATGACGGATTTACTGACGTTTGAAGAAAAAATATGTTTTTTGAAAAAACGTGACATAAAAATACTTATTTACAAAAATCGCAAATATATTCGCCGCGTTCTGTGTCCGCACAAGCCTCATGTCGTGACCACATATATATGACCCATCAAACAGCACACCGACCACTCGCCCTTGACATCTTCAGAGAAAAGTCCTTCACAATAAATGCACGTTGTATTTTCATTTTTGGGAGGAGTTCCGAATTCTTCAATGGCGTTATCTTCATCATCAGGAATAAATATTTCGCCATCTTCACTCTCCGAGTGAGACGATTCTACAATCTTCTTTCGTTTTGGAAGTTTTGGCTGGGACTTCGACTTACCCTTGGAGAAAGTTTAGCCAAACACATTCTGTTTTCCCTTTCCACTACCATTTTTAATTTGTTCAATAGAAGCTTCTAACTCGTTTTTGTATGGAGAAGACGTTATAATTTCAGACTTAGAAGACTTTTTTCCACGATTAGTTACTTTCCTTTTTATGGAAGGGACTGGGGAAATAGCAAAAGGCGACACAAACCTAGGTGATTTTGACAAACTAGGTGAAGTGGAGGCAGGAAGATCATCAACATATCTAGAGCATCCGGGTTGGCGATCATTATTGGAACATTGCGGGTCAGTAGATTTCGCATTTTTGTTAATTTGAATTGCTGGACTGGACACATGAGAGGAACTTTGAACTTGAGAAGTATTGCTGTTGGTGGAGATTTCTTTAGAATCGCTGCATTTTTAGCTGCCTCAGCTTCCTCAGTAATAAAGTCAGCATCACAAAAAATGTGTCTATTAAAAGGGTAAATTCCTGTCACTCGAAAACCGCAATTGCAATTTGTGCAGTCTGTGATTTTAGGGATGCCTTTCCCAATAACCCGGCTATTTCATAAACTGAAACAGGACGCTGATTAACACGTATCCAATTTCTTATTTCTTCGCTATAGTAGAGCTTAAACGGACCCATAAAACTTTTATCTAAGGGCTGTCATTTATGCGTAGAATGAGGGGGTAGTGACAATATTCAAATGTGATTCTCCCTGGCTAAGCTAGTAACTTCCAAATTGCGAGTATGGCTATAATGTCCATCCAATATTAACAAAACAGGGTCATCTTGAGATGGTTTAACGAACTGTATAAAGTGACGGAACCACTTCGTGAAGAGATTTTGTTGAATCCACCCACTGGGATGTACGTCATAAATTGTCCCCGGGGGAGCTCCACGGATTAACTAGTAATTTTTATTTTTCCTGGGAAAAATTAACATTGGCGGTATGAATTGTCCACCAGCGCTCATACTGGCAACGAATGTCACAAGTGATCCTCGTTCTGCAGAAGTGATGGCAGCTATCTGCCGTTTACCTTTTCGACTAATTACAGTAGGGAGCTTGCTTTGCACCATCGACATTAAATATTCTGTGCGGTGGAAAATTGTATTTATTGTATTCTTATCAAAAAATTGTGATGCGTTTTCTGCATTAAAACTAAAGAGCTCTTGCAAAAGCCGTTCCAGTTAGCTTTCTTAGAGAAAGTATTTCCTTATGGCGACGTAAAAATCCATCGAGCCAGCTACTTCCTGCTATCTCATTCCTAAAGGGACTATTCTTACCATTTTTTTCAACTAGATTGTACGCCATAATTCGAACGTCTCGTCTAGTGAGACTATAAAATTTTGCCTCCATTGCGAGAATGTAATCAACAAGCTCCTTCTTCATTTGATTACCTAAAACTGTTTTTCTTCCAAGGGTAGTTGCAGTTATGCGGTCAGGATCTCCATCGACTTTAGAAAGCCTTTGTAAAGTAGATCTTGATACACAAAATGTTTTTGCTGCCTGTCTACAAGTTAATAAGTGTTCTTTAACAGCAGTTATAGCTTTCGTCATATCACTGGTATTCCACTGCTTCCTCATTTTTTTTGAAACATATTCTTCCTTTGTTCGGGGCATTTTACCTAAAAAATAACAACAGTGCAATTTTTAACAAGTCTATGCTAAATCTTTGTTTATATAGGAAATAGTTATTCAACCTCGAACTGAAAAAAGGCCTCATCGCTAGATGGCGTCCGGCCTGAAATGTGCCCATTAACGAATTTCAAGAAATTACTACGCGTCCTACGATAAACGTTGCGAGGAGGGAGTTCCTACATTTCTATTGGTGCATTCCCAAGGGCTGTTACCTGGCGGCGCGGAGTGGACGAGTGTTCGTAATAATTCCGAATATCTCATTGTTTATTTTTATATTTTCCGCCATTGTTCAAGTTGAACAAGCTTTACTTTGTAAAATGTTTGTGTTTGGGTTGTAATGATTAATTTTGGGCTGAGTAAATTGCGATTATCTATCTACGTTTTTTTTCTAGGTAAGTACAAAAGTACCCACTTCCTTTGTTTTGTAGTTTTTGTCGGAAATCAGAGTATTGCAATAGCAGTTTCGAAGTTTAATAAACAGAACAGGTTTAATTAAATACGATGAACATTTTTATAATAATCATATATATGTAGATAGGGATAGGGTAAATCTTTACATCTACTTTTTTATATCCATCAGTATGCTTTCTCATATTAACGTTTATTTTGTACGTAAGTACATAGTAGATGTTGCACGTCTAGGTGTCTATGAACAGTTTTGAATAGTTAATTAATTGATTGATAGGCATGTATAAGGAAGGATGACAAATGTATGGAATGAATATTGAATTTAATTAATAGCATATTATGATATAAGTGTATAAGAGCACTTTTAAAGCACGCGCGTTTAGATTTCTTTAAATTTACTTTTTTGGGTTGTTCCACATTTGTATTGTTTTAATTGTTTCAGTTTTTGACAGACAAATTCTTTACAAACTAAGTCAAAATTACATTAGATTTTAATTTGTTTCAGATAACGTCTATTTTGAGAGCATCAATTTGTAAAGGAACATCCCCTGGGCGAGAAAGCTTTCTTTGATCGCTGTGCCTACAAAGTATGTCTTCATCATTGGTGCCAAATATTTTCCCATTAAATATGGTTCAAGAAATCTGAGCAGTTAAATTTTTAAAGAGTGCTTTTTGTGTACTTGGGTACTCTTTACTTCACCTTCATCAATAGGAGAAGACTTATCCACAAACTACAGGCCTATGGAATTACAAACAGTGCACTTTTTTGGTTCACTGATCACCTGGAGGATCACTCCCATGTGACTAGAGTGAATAATGCGTCCCCAAATCCATTTGATAGTGAGATAGAGGTGCCGCAGGGCAGTGTTCTGAGCTCCCTTTTGTTTGTGCTATATATCAATGACCTAGACCGAGTTTTAAATTATACATTTCTAAGTTTGTTTGTGGACGGTATGTTGATCTGTGTTTGCGGGAAGGATTTTAATCAGGTAGTAGATACTACGAAATCAAAGCTTGACATCCTTTATAACTCGTTGTGTCTAAATAGGCTTAGGTTAAAAAAAAAGACAAAGTACATGGTTTTTTGGCTCTAAGCAGAATTGTAATAGATTTCTAGAAAATAATTATTGGGTTAAGATAGATATCTAATAGCCTATTTGAAAATGCATCTAATAATATTTAGGGGTAGTCTTGGATTCTCAGCTTAATTTTTCGTTACATGTAGATCATATTAGAAAAAAAATTGGAAAAGATAGAATTTTTTAGGAGAATAGCTGAGATTCTTAGTCACTGGAGTTGTGTTCTTATATATAATACCATTATATATCCGCATTTCAATTACTGTTTTTCATTGTTGATATCAGGTAAAAAGGCTGATATACAAAGACTCCAGTTGCTACGAAATAAAGCTATGCACATTATATTATTCTGTACACATTATACTCCCATTAATTTGATGCTAAAGCCACTTAGATGGCTTTCAATACAGCAAAGCATAGATATGTCCAATGTACTATTTATTTTTAAAACAAAAAATCAATTATTGCCCGAATAAGCTGATTTGAAGGTGATTCATGTTTGTCCCACCGGGAATTCATAAATAATGTTTTATTAAGGACTTTAATATATAAACAATGTAAGTCATATTCAAAGTGCGAATTGACGTTATAATTTTTTTATTCACTATCCACTTTTATTCACGGAGTAAAAAACAACATTTTAATATTACTCCAAGAGTTATTTTTAGTTACATAGTATTCGAAAAAGTTGTTTGCTGTTTTTTTTAACTGGAACATAAAACTTTAAATATATATTATATAATTGTATTTTTCCAATTTACTACAATTAAGGATTTTTTCACAGTGTAAAAAAGTAATATTTTTCTAGCGAGTTTGAATTTTTTAAATTAAAAAGTAAGTTTTATGGACCAATATTGTTTGGCACGAAACATGATTTTGATTATGATTTGACAATTTTAAATATATATACATATATAAATTTTTAAATACTAATAAATGAGATCTGTGAATCATCTTATATTTAAATAAAGATAAAACATTAATCGACTGATTATAATTAATTTATTAGTTGATTCTTATTAAATGGTGATGCTTTTAGGTTGTATCTATGTTAATGTAGTCCAATTACTTTTCGATATTTAAGTAATATCAAAGACAATTTAGTATAATTGTCTTTGGTAATATTTATAAGTACTTATTTATGGAGTTGTAGTCGATCTAATCTCTTGATACATCAGTTTATCACAATAGCTATATTAGCAACTTCTGATTGAAAAATAGCAAAAATAATTATGGTTTCTGGTGATTAATTGTAACTTATAATATACAAGAAAGTTATTTTAAGAACATGTATAACTTTACAAGTTTGATAGGCAATAACACAAAACTTTGATATGAAAAAATTTGGCATCTAAGATAAAATAAATGAATTATTTCAAAGGGAAATAATACAAGTGAACATAAAATGATCAGTTGAAAATAAGGGATGAATCAAACCAGAAGTTGCCCGAAACAGCACACTACTCTCGATGCTTATTTTTTTATCTTATATACTTGTTCTTTAGTTTTAAGGGTTGTATATGTTGATGTGTTTTATCAATTGAATTGTTTAATTTTCGAGTAAATATAGTTTTACTCGGATGTTGTTTATTTCACTATCCTAAATCCGAATTTTTTCAAAAATTATTTACTTGATTATAGCGAATAAACTACAGTATATATTTTGAAGAGTACATTTATATTAATTTAATTTGATTGTCAATTATGTAATAATGATAATAATGGCTATAAGCGATTGAAAGTTTTGAACATTGGCTGTTGGCCTGGAGCAATATTATATGTACCGATACATAAATTAGTATTAATATATGCCGAACTCATATTAAATAAAGACTTATCCAAGGTAAGAGTTTTGATTTCAGTTTTTAAACACCTTATTTCTTATCTCCCCCTCTTTTGCAAAAATAATGAAATTTAATAAAATAAAAATATTTAATTTTATTATTAATCTCCAAATAACAAGACATTTTAATCAATAATTTGACTACATGTTTCTGGTGCATTAAAGCATAAAATTGCAGAAAATGTTTAATTGTCTTCTTTCTATAAAAAGAAAAAATACATGAAATAACTATACCTACCTACTATTGGAACTAAATTTAATTTTTATCTATATTTCTCTATAAACATTGCATGTTTAAAAATTGTGATACCTTACTTTTTGACTAATAATAGGAAACGAATAATCAATTTTTATAAATATAATTTTTTTTTATAGTTTAATAATATGTTTTTAGTGTTCCTAATTTTGAATGCGTTAAAATATCCAGTTTATATTGTAAAATTTTACTTATATCAAATCAAAACGTTTTACATTTAGCAAATAGGATTTTATTATTGTTCATTATTTTCCCATTTTTTAATGGCATATGCAAATCTATTTTCTTCGACTACTGCATCAATTCAATTAGGCCTATATGAATAAAATAGAAACTAGCAAAGAAATTGACACAAAAATCAATGCGTTAAAAATGCTAAAAACCATTTTCTCAAACATAAAATAAATTCAATTGAAAAGTCAAGATTGGGGAAGCAGTATTGGAAATTTCATTTTGTGTGTTAAAATTAAACTGATAAAACCGGTTCTAGCCACTTAGCCTTGGCTGAAGATCATTTCTTGGAAATCTACGGCTCCGCGAATATAATATTGTATTCCCCTTTCTACCCCTTCCTTTTCGTATGTAGGGTAAACATTGCACGTGTTTTCATTCATAAATACTGTTTTTGGTGCCAGCCACTGGGGGCAGCACCTCTCCACAGGCCCCGTTGAACGACTTTCTTCTTATAAAGACAATGGCTAAATGTAGTCCAAATATGGGCCTGGCTCATATTTCAGACAACTAAGTGGCCCATATTGCAAACATAACCACAAGAATGTCAACATATAAACAAATTATTAAAATGCAATTTTAGGCAAAACTCTGTAGTACATCTTGAAGAGTCAAATTTCAAGTACACACTTACCAATTTTTAACTTTAAAGAATAAGGATTTTTCACGAAAATACAAAATATTTACACACTTGAATAAATTTGTGTAACCGTCAGAATATCAACCTGTCGATTGCTTTCCTATGCCATCTATGTTTAGACAGCCGAAGCTAAAGATTTGTTCGCGGATCAAATACTGTTAATTTACGCTATGTGAAACATCGCATCGGTACGCGTTGTTGCCAATAATATACCTAAGCACGGCCCATATTCGGACCTTCTCCTCTATGTGTTAAAATTCAATACCTATTTATGTTTACGTGGAAATTATTTATTTCACTATTATAAAATTCTAAAATTTTTTTTATTAGGTATTATTAGTAGTTGTTATTAAAATAGCAAGTTTATTTAATAGTGTTAATCTGATAACACAGAAGGATAACTATTTTTCGGAAACTTATGGAAAAGGTAAATAGCACTGAAAAGAAATTTTAAAAGATAAATAAAAGTACAGATAAATATCCACCAAACCTTGCACTTTCCGAAATGTCTATGAAGAGCGCAGAACCGTCTCAAATATTTTTAAGTAGTAACCTGCGTCATATTGTAAACTACTAGAAAAATTTAAACTACTAATTAATTATCACCATGTCCTAAGTTTGAACTTTAACTTCAAAAATCTTATTTAAACGTTCAACATAAATTATAAACAACGCGAGCGGATAGCGCAGGCAAATATAAACCTTAACGTTAAAATCAGCAGCAGATTTTATGATATAAATAGTCAAGCGGATCGTAAGTCCGATAGGCTTTGGCCTCTCACCTATTCCGCTCTTACCTAATGCAGTCCACAGGGATGTAGTAGAGGCGCTAACCATATCCTAAGCTTCAGATCCAACTCGGGAAGTGCAGTTCACAGGAACGTACTTCTTGGAGATACCCGCCTAAAAAGTCCTAAACTCGAATCTACGATAAATCTGTCTAAATTCGAAGTCAAGTAATTTTTAAAGTTAAAGAGTCATAGTGCCTTAAAGTGCTGAGTGAAATTAAGATAAACTAATAACCTTAAACAATTTTCTCATGCAATAACCAAACCTAACCATAAATTATAACACATCACTCTTAAAGAACTTTATTATAATACACAGACTTATAAACAATTCAAACCAAACCTCAACCGAAAGAACATGCGTGTTTTAGTAATCGGGTATAGTGTAAACTTATTAAGTATTGAACCAATAGACGTTGTTCTTGTGTTCTCATTAAGTCATTGGCCAATGGACGTTGTTATTACTTTACCGAAGTGTCTTTTTTATTATCTCTTCTCACCTGACGTAGATCGATTCGTAATCTGAGCTTTATAACCAGCACGCAATCCCAGGCGTGGCCTCACGGAGAAGTAATCCGAAATGAAATCAGGAGATGGCAAAATTGAAAAAAAAGGCCTGGAAAAGATTCAGGCGAGACTGAAAATGGTAAAATCATCCTAAAATATGCGACAAGGGATGATGTTGGAAAACTTAAGTTAGGTACCTGCCGCTGAGCTTTTAGGGCCAAACTATGAGGTAATTGAATCCTGCTTGAGGAAAATAAGAATGAGGATTCCTGGTTCGAAGGGCGAATATAATCTAGAACAAAATTACAAAGTAATACATGGGCCAATTAAAGGTAACGTTTAAAGCCAAACATTCCAATACCATTTTCGCATAATATATCTCACTGCTTCATGAACAGAATAGTGTTTTTCGATTGGTTAAGGCTACATATATATGAGCATATTTCAGTCCTTTAGTGTTTTAAGTATTACAAGTTTCATCACAAAAGAGAAAATTGCCGGGATAGACTAATAATTAAAATTTTCATCGTGAACATGAATCAAAAGGCTGCCAAACTGATATTATTAGTAGTATAACGATTAATTTTACTAACTGGTTATTTCTTCAGCAGTTGTATGACTTTGCTATCGTAATAAATAATTTGAGTGAATGCCATTGATTTGTTTGTACTTATTCCTGCCATACCCCCATTCAGCGAATTTCAGTCAATGTGATGGTTTCGTGAAAATTTCCTTAAATACGCAATTTGCTAATGTTAAATTAAAAACATAATATTGACATATTTCAAGTTACATAATAATCTAATTTCATGCATTGTGTAACCATTATCTAATTTGCAGATATTATAAGAGGACTTTGAAGTGTTATGGCAACTCTTCCTGAGTCCTTTTAGAAAACCTACCTATAGATGCGAACGGCAGCCAGTAATGTAGTGGAGAGCTAGGTTCGTGGATCCTCGGTACACTTTAATAAAGATATTTGGGCACCACTTAGTTAACTTTGACTCAACTAAGAAAAATCCATAAAGTTGTTAAATGCTGAAAAGTAAATCTTGGAGGAGCTTTTCAATAAGGCATAATATTTCCCCAAAATAAATAATTTATTCTTTCCCTACTAATGAGAAGATACCTTGATATAAAACAACAATGATATAGTACAATTACAATCACATGTATAAACAATAAAGCAATAGAAATGAAACTTACATAATATTGACTATTATTAACAATGGTGTCAAATATAAACTGTTAGGCAAATATTCCGCATACCCAATAATAGGTCACTAGAATGATGGTAAACAGCGCAGGGTTTAAAATTCATGAATTTTATTCTGCCGCAATAATATAAAATCAAATATGTGTGTAATCATTCAATCTATAGATAATTTAAATTTGCCGAGACAGCCTTACAAATAAAATGGTAAATGGTGTGACTTACAACTTATGAAGTAGGCATTCTCAATCTTACAATATTCTTCAACTAAATACCAGTATAAGTATATGTACGGTCCATGCAACTCCAAACTACTTCAAATCAGAAACTAACTTCTCCAAACTTAGTACGCCACATCCAGCCAATGATAACAACAAGGGCATAACATGCAAATGGTGGTTTAACAAATCTAAGACACGCAAGTATCCCAAAAACACGCTGATAGGATATCGCAGTTAGGCTAAGCAATATACATGTGCCAGAGGTGCCCGTGGAGAGAACCCTAAAAACAATTGTTTGTCTAAGCAAAAAGTAAATATCTTACATTGAAATGATTATTCATAACCTAACTAGTTTTTCATCTTACCTATAGAACTATCTATAGGGCCTATAGCCTGGTAATAGCCAGTCGAACAAAACGAACAGTGTCCATTCTAGAGATTTCTCCAAAAACAATAATCGACGATTCCAATGATCAGCAACATGGGAGCAACAGCAATACATAAATTCTTCTAGAATAATTGGAAAATACAATTAATTCCACTGAAAAACGGCATGAAAAAATTTGTGACTTACCACGTGGAGGTCGGATTCCAATAACTCAACAATAACTTTTATAGGTAACCTCCATGGCCCTGGTTCGAGTCAAAAAAACTTAAACGAAGCAAAAATATCATAAAATAATGACCCCAATTATTAGAACCAGTCCATGAGGATTTACACCTCTGCCTCGAAGAAGCCACAACGGGATTTCGACCCGTCACCTAGACGACACGGCGCCAAAAAAAGGAACCTGGAACCAATATCGCATTTTGACCCCTAAACATTGCTGCCAACCTAAGTTAGTTGAAATAGCGAGTCCGAGCGTCCACGTCACTGCTCTACACCATATTCGCCAAGCGTCAAGTAAATACACCTTAAAAGGAATCGTTATTTAAGAACGTCGATTCTAGAACATGTCTAATTTTATCTGTCAAAAACATATGGTGTGCCTGTGTCTTACTGATAGACCGATAGGTGAATGACATTTTGACACAAGAAATGAAAACACGAAATCTCTTCGAAAGACAAATAAAACAAAAGGAAACAATACACCGAAACACAATTAGATATACGAATTATAATCTACATCAGACGACCTATATGATCTCCAAATCGTTTGAGGTATGTACCGCTAAGAATGGATTTAAAATAATAACAAACTCAATAGTACATTTGTATCGAACAAATTTTTAAGTTCTTATTAACTTTTAGATCAAAGAAAAGCTTGTGGGCATTGTCCCGAGTAAATAAAAGAGAGCTCAAGTATTTAAATCCAAAGACAAAAACCTAGCGAATTGGAATGCACAATTAGAACCTATAAAAGAAGTTTCCCAGGCCTAGTCGAGTACCTTCAACTCTGCAAGGGACAAAAATCAGCCTTGTTGTTGCGGTCATCTCATGCATGTGTAGTACATCATAAATGTAAATATAGAAAGTAAATTCAATACCTTTCAAGACAAAACAAGGTAATGTACACTATACCTATATCGAATAATCAAAACTAAATTGTGTTTGTAAATAAAAATAAATATAAATCAAACAAAACAGTAGCATTTGTTCATGCCAAAATTAGAAAACGCTACAGTGTATCGGTTGTGATATCGCCAAAAATTTGCAAAGCCAAGGCAGATTGATTAAACGTACATCCTGATGAGGATGGCGAACTATACGGAGACGTCCAAGTAAGAGTTAGGCGCCTTGAACAGAAACACATTCAGTTTAGATGTGATGTACCAACCTCACCAGATCAGATTGCAAACATTTTTAAAAGGCTGAAGATCAAGAAAAGCATTAGGTGTTGACAAAATCGGCAACCTGATGCTTAAGAAGCTTCCCAACACATAGTAGTCTAACATCATCAACGCGATGATAAGACTTGGCCACTTTCCTGATAGTTGGAAGGGGGCCGAGGTGATCGTAATACCTAAATTAGGTAAGGATAATTACTTATCCTGAAAATTACCGACCCATCAGTCTCCTCTCGGCTGTGAGCAGGGTAGCTGAAAGAGTGATCCTGAGAACCCTCAACGATGAACTTAACGAACTCGACACGACTTCCTGCTTCCAATACGGATTCAGGAACGGACACTCAACGAAGTTACCACTTCTAAAAGTAGTAGATAGTAGATATTATAACAGGTGGCTTCAACAACGGCGAAGCGACACGGGCAACCTTTCTAGACGTAGCAAGAGCTTTCGACAGAGTATGGCATCAGGGGCTGTATTATTAGATAATAATAGGGGCTATTCCGACCGAATTATCAAGATCATAAGGAGCTACCTAATAGACAGGAGGATTCATGCATAGACAAAATTTCGTCTATAAAACATCCAGACCTAGACAGGAGTACCGCAGAGCTCAGCCCTTGGACCATCCCTATACTCAATCTTTACACATGATATACCATCATTTGAAAATTTCATTGTATGCTGACGATACAATTTGCCGCAAACCGAAACAAGGAGGATAAGCACTGGGCTACAGGAGGCAACAGGCGAGCTTATAAACTGGATGATAAACTGGAAGATCACGGTTAATAAGCGCAAAACGCAGGCCATAATCCTCCAGAGGAGAATAAAGGCTGATGAACAGCACATACGGATAAATAATACCGACGTACCTTTGGAACACGGAAGTCAAATACCTTGGAGTGCACTTAAACCGTGGCTTGACGTAGAAAGGCACATACAAGCGACAAGAGACAAGACCACTAGAGCAATTCTAGGTTGAGATAGGAAGTCCAACTTCAACTCCGCCTTTTGTAATGTTTTTTTTTAAATGTTGCAATAAAGTCATTTGTTATTATTATTATTATTATTATTATTATTATAATTAATGGCTATGCTAAATCTTATGATGAGAAGACAAATCCAAATGTCACCGAGGACTAAGCTCACTATGATACAGACGATAGATTGTCTTCCACTGACACATGGTTCAACAGCCTGGGGATATGCAGCGAAATTCTGCATAAAATTGCCCACAGGAAAAGAGACTAAGCTAATCAGAATGGCATACTTTGGTTCGTCAGAAATGCTGACATGCAGGCGGACCTACAGTGGTAATCACTAGAAGACTTTATAGTTAATAAGGCTAGACGCGTATTTTTAGGACCAGAGGACCATGCCGATAAATAGCTGAAGCAGGCAGTAGATTATAAATTCCAGATGACATCCCAGGAAGACGCAGATGGGCCACACACAGAAGACCTAGAAGTCTAATTGTGTGACTGCACAAAAAGGACAAGTGCTAAGGTAGCACAGAACAGAAGTGACTGAGACGACGTAACAAGCTACGCGAGGCATGATCTTAGTAATCACAGCGATGCATTTATAATATGAAGGCCAGGACCTAATAGAAGCCAATCCCGGAAGATTTCTGCTCCGGCCTGTAGTAGAGACCCCCATGGATTACAGCACAGGCTGGAACACAGCTGAGATTTTAGTGGGCATGCCCGTGGTGACTCCCACACTATCACCCCCGCCCTTCTCACAGGAGGGTGTACGTAAAAGAGCATTTTCTCAGGACACTAAAAAAATAGAAGCCATATTATGGTTATATTCCCCAATGTTTGGATGTTACGCTTGAAGAGGACAAGTCCTGCTTGGATCATCTGTTTATAAAACAAGAACTAATCTCTTCAGGCAAAAAACTGGCAACATATATTGTTCAACATGATATCACTGACTATCTGCCCCTGATGCCTTATTTATCAGATCTAACTCGATTCAAACACAAAAGGTTTCATTGCAAAAACTTTTCTCTAAAGAAATGATTTTGATAAATTAAAACAATACTCTTACGAAATAAATTGGAACCAAACCCTGTCTGTCTTTTGTCCAATCAGTAAAAGCAAGTAATTTCAT
>JAEQML010062003.1:0-24989 GCA_016904865.1 Pissodes strobi | reverse complement strand
ATTTCAGTTTGTCTAAAGTTCAATAATCGCAACAACAGTCCTTCCAATAACAGTACAGAACAAAATGCAGTCAATGAAGTTTTATATTAAGCCTTAATAACATCAACATATACCTCTCTCAAAAATAGATAGGTAATAATAATTAATTAATATTTCTTACAAAATATCGTCGCGACAGAGGTTTTGTTTAGTGTTTTTATTGCTTTTTTTTTCTTAATTTTGGGTTAGCCATGGGTTAGTTTTGGTTAGCACTTGGTTAGTTCTTGTTGATTGAGCCCCCGTAGCGAGCGAAGCGAGCGGAGGTTCATGCAAAGGCATAATAATACCCCGGCTGACGGATCGCATGTGGCTAGATTCAGAGTCATTTCGTTTGAATGCTTCCGGTAGGTACATAACTCACATAATGACTGGAATGCTTAAGGATAAATTAACTAAGGCGTAATTAATAGGTCCAAAGCAAATAGAAAAGTCCAATGCATCGACAATATCACTTTTTTGTTTCCGATACTCTACCTCACGAGAGCTTTAAAAACATTGATAGATGCTTCTCCCTAGATGCTTAAGACTGGAAACATTTTAAATATATATAATTCGAATTTATGTGACATGGTATTAATAGAGTCGCTAAGGATATCAGAAGCAAATTTCTTTATGTCAACAAGTTAGTGTCAAAGGTGAAAAAAGTTTTTCTTAAAGCACCACTAAGGATACAGCTTTACACAGAAAGATTACCTAATATTCTACTTGCGCCACAGTCACTCTAAGCCCCCCCCCCCAGCATTCCCCTCCTTGCCCCGTCGCGGAACCTGGTGAAATGCTGGTTAACTGCTCAGGCCTCGTGCCATGTTTCACCCCGTTTCGTCTAAAGTCTGGCGTCTCACCTTTTTAAGCGCTACATCAAAAGTGTCTGCTGAGAGTGAACCTTCTAGTCTCTTGTTAATGTTCGGTGACTTAATACACAGCTGGAATAGAATTATTAGATAAAATGAAAAAACTATTGAAAACACTTTGAGTTCAAAACCTCGGTTTAAGTAATCTGAACATGAAACCAGATATCTTAACAATTTTAAAAAAATTACTCTTTCGACGTTGAGCGTAGCTTTTCGATATACAAGTTACATTCATTCAGATAGAAGACATAAATTTTTAATTTGAAAAATTTGAAAAACATTTAATTATATATAGTTTTGATAATGCGTAATTCCAATATATACCTAGTCTGTATATAAGTTTACTTTATTTCCTACTTTAATTTTAATATTAATTACATTATTATTATTAGTATTATTTAGTAATGTAAAAATTGGATTAATTAATAAAATTCGTAAGTTGTAATTCATTTTGCTTTTGACATGAATTAAGTAAACGCAAATTATACAAATTTTGTTTTGTATTTTTTTGCATATTTTCAGTTTTATCCATATTATTGACAAAAAATTTCCATATTTATGTGCATAAATTTCCCATTTTCCACCACCACCACCTAAATTTCATTAATATCGCATAAGCAGTTGCCTCGGTATTATGAGTCATCCATGAACCATGTGACATGCCATATATATAGTTGTTTTCATTATTTATTTATTTAATTCTGCCAAAATGATGTGTGTAGCAACCAGACCACTTTTTGCGGCGAAGAGCTATCAGTAAAAGGAATATTTATAGGTCGTAGAAAGATTATCCTGGGTGATAAACCGTCGCAATTTACCGGGCATTTTAGCAATTTGAGCTGCGGACATTCGTGATTTGTGACATTTCCTTGTAGTAACAGTAGTGAGTGCACAATTCGATAATATCGCTTTCTGACGGGCCCTGAAATTTATTTCATTAGACATATTATTTATCGCTTTTATATGCTCCATCAGCGCGATTATGTTATGATCATTTAAAGCAATTCTATTTTCAATACAAAATACCTAAAAGTATTGACATGAGTGTAAAATATCCTAAGATTAGTTGTAATATTTAATAAACATATTTTTATGAACATCCTGTATTACTTAAAATGTTACCCAACCGTCCGTGATATTTAGCTTTGTACCCTTGAAAACTGATACTCTAACATAAACAAATAATATGATCCAGAGATTGAGAGAGACCTAAGACGAAATCGAAGGAGTGCAGTAAAGACAGTGAGTGCTAGCACTTTGTATATAGAGTGGTCATAGTTTACTTCTGTCTGGTTGTTTGTGCACTGGTTAATCATATCGATATGTGAATACTAGTTTATATTGTTATTAAAGTCCACAGCAGGAGTTTTGATGATATACCAGAGTTTGTTGCCGACTGGCAAGGTATTACCAGGTTCGCGCGGATGCCTTCGAGTTGGTACTAGTGAGTTAGAAGGGCCCTCACCTGTCACCTCGATTGGCACACTTGGGTTCTAAGATCTCGGTATATGTTATCTTAGTTTCCGGGTATTGAGTTGCTTACTGCTTAGCGGCAGTGGAGCGTCTGGGGTAGCCCAAACTATTTCAGATGACACTAGCTAGTCGTTGAAGAAAGAAGATATATGTCTGAGATTATATAATAATATAGTATTGTGTAAATTGGTGGTTATTGGCATAAAGCAAGGGGACAGAGGTTCCCCGGTAGCGATTTTACTAAATATACATAACGCTAGCACAAGACACGCCTACGGTAATACGTCAGTTTTAAAAATCTCCGATATACTCGGCGCCAGCACATCGCACTAAATATACTGCACTCCAGCACAGGGCTTGGTGGAAGCAGATGTCTAGAACTTTGGCTCAAGTGAGAATGCGTATTTTTGTGTATTTATTTTTTTTGGGTTACTTAGTTTTTTGACATGCATTGGGTTAGCTTGGGTTAGTTTTTGTTGGTTGCGTCCCGCCTCCAGCAAAGCGAGTGGAGAGCATTACATGAAGAGAAAATGTAAAAAAAATGCATTTCGAAAATAGGTGAAATACCTGACGTATTAAGATGGACGTGTCTTGTGCTAGCGTGAAGTTAATTTTGTAAAATCGCGTATACGTCAGGTATATTATAGTATTTTTCACCTATTTGGAAATGCAAAGAATTTTTACATTTTTACTTCATGCAATGCTCTCCACTCGCTTCGCTGGCTGCGGGACGCAACCAACAAAAACTAACTCAAGCTAACCCAATGCATGTCAAAAAACAAATTAACCCAAAAGAAAATAAATACCAAAAACTTTCAAGGGACGTGCGTCGAAACCATTGCCTCGCATTCTCACTTGAGCCATACTTCTACACATCTGCTTTCTGCTAGTCAAGATGACACTAAGCCTTGTGCTGGAGCGCAGTATATTTAGTGCGATGTGCTGGCGCCGAGTATATCGGAGATTTTTTAAGCTGACGTATTACGGTGGGCGTGTCTTGTGCTGGCGTTAAGTATGTTTAGTAAAATCGCTCCCCGGTGAGTACACTTTATTTTTATCATTGATCAGTCAGTACTATATACCGAGTGGAGCTCGCTGAATGAATTTCATTGTCAATACTCACGTAAGTATGATCTTATAAAACACTAATTTTACATGAGTATATTTGTAAACATCATAAGATAAGCTCAAAATTTATTTGCACAGTCACAAAAAGGGAATTTTTCTCTGAACTTAAATATATATAAAGATAAAGAAATGCAAGATTTTCATTTCCATACAATGGTTTGACTTCTTAACTAATGCTTAATGTACCATTCACTTTAGTATTATTGCTTGCAGAACAACAGTTTTTCAAAACTCAGAAACTGATGAAAGCTGAACTAGGGGAGGAGTGGCGACACTGGAACACGGGGCAAGGGGCAAGGGGCACAATCCGACGTTTCCCTTATTTTATTCTCCGACGCTGAAGACAAATTCGCTTTATACCAATAGGCGGCATTATTTGACGCAAAACTTTCAAGGCCGTCGCACGTGAGTTTACTGCGTTCCATCGAATTTCGTGTTTTCGCACCTTTTTTTTGCAAATAACCCATAATGTTGTTTTTATTGCATTAAACAAATAGACTTCTAGAAATAGCTTAAATTCCCCCATTTTTCCAATTCTAACGCTGAGAAAAAGCTAACCTAGAAATTTTTATACCCGGTGCTTTGTCAAATACTCTGAGAGCAGTTTGGGAGAGTAAGGTTGGGATACATTTGGACGATGGATGTCTCAATGTGCTCCGCTAGCTCGCACACTGTTACTTTGGTAAGATTCCTTCTTAATAGTAAAATATGTTTTCAACAATCGTCATGGTACGCACGTATAAAAGAAAAGCCAAAACTTCAATATCGGAAGAATATATGTTACCCACAATAAGTGACTTATTTATGTTACAAATTTTTGCCTTTTACACCACTTCATTTGTATGCTCTTTGAAAAATATGGCCGCTTCGGATATGACCCCAGGGTGTAAACCGTACAAGTGCTAGTTTAGTGACCCCAGCGCGGCTGAAAAATCTAAAAGATCTGGAAAACAGTCGAGAAACAAATCTGCCCCCGTTGTCAAGGACGAAAGATCTAAAAATGAAAATGCAGTTAAAACAGTAAAAAGCTCGTACATTTGGTCAATTTTTGGACTGATTCTGACAAGATAACAGTAATAATGTCATATCATTTAATTACTGGTTACTGGTCTTTTAGGTTAGTGTGATAGTGAGGTGTTATTAGGTAAATAATTGATGAGTTTTTGAGGTGCTATATATCTACAATTTAGTGTTATGTAATTAGGAAGATTTCAATGAATTTTATTTAGAGTTTTAGTAAATTTTTAAGTGTCCCTGATCCTCTACAGTAAAGGTAACCAGGATGTTCTGTTTTTTAAAGCCCTTTCAAATACTTTCGAAAATGTCGGTACTATTGATATAGTTGCCCATTTCATTGATAGGTCCTTTTTTATGCATAGGTACAACCCTAGCTATTTTTATTGCCGATGGAAAAAGTGCATCCTTAATACACAAATTTTGAAGTTTTGTAAGTGGAGAAATTATTTAATTTATTATACCTTTAATTATTTTACTGTTTAAAACATTATAGTCCCGGCTATTTTTATTTTCAATATTTTTAATAAATCCCTTACCTCAATAAACGTTATATACTTCCCTTATTTTAATCAAATCAAAAATCGGAATAAGTCCTAATATAATCTTCCGATTAGATGCTGGCAAGTTTTCCCAGAGCTTTGGGGGAATATCTATGAAAAACTTATTAACGAGGTTAGGATCAAGGTTACTATTCATTGTTGACTTTTTATTTCTGACCACGTCCCAGATAGCTTTAGGACTTGTATTTTGATTTTCTATGTACTTATCATTTGCCAGTCGCTTTGCCTTTTTCAGTTCTGATCTATAATACTGTGTAATTTTTTTTTTAACAACAGTCTGGTATAATCCGATTCGTAGGTCCCACTCAGATCTCTGTTCAACATTAGCTCCTCACGTTTAGCTCTAAGTTGTTCATTAAACCAAGAGACAATTGGTTTATTTTCTTTGTGTTTAATTTTTTTTGGGAACGCTACTTCAGCACAGTTCTTTATGAAATGTACAAACATTGCAAATTTCTCATCAGTGCCTATTTCGTTGTTATCAATGAAATCCCAACAAATATTACCTACCAGCAACTTTAAGCACGATAGGCCCTGCTTTGTGTTAGGTCTCAGACTTGTTATCTTACCGATTTGTTCTGGAGGATCGGGAAGGTCACATTCTGCACAACAGCAAGATTAGCTTCCATCTGCAATACCTTGTTTCCTAGACATTTTGTGTTTATATTTAAGACAATAAAATTATAATTTCGCTTTTTTAGAAATGTCTTACTAAATATTTGAAAATTTAAGTTTACATTGACACACCCAATTCCATTTATTGAAAAAACTTTCAATCTGACAAAAATTCTTTATGTTTTTCAAAGTTAAAGCGCTTGATCCCGATATTTTGAAGCCAAAAATTGGGATGGTATAGTTCGTCCCTCCATGACATGGAAGAAACAAACCGGAACTTCCTCGGAAGTTGTGGTCTGGATGGGATTTCCTTGGCGAGGATGCTTTCGCTTTCAAACCCCTTTTTCTTTTTGATATAGTTTCTCACTATATTGGCATCTGCTGATCTCTTCACTGTGTTAATATAGATCCACACACGTCTATCTTCGCCAGCAAAACTCATTTATTCCTCTTGTGACACATGAGCTCGACTCAATCTTTTTTGAAATCGCCATCGTCTCCGCGTCAGATTCGACGTCCGTCTCGCCTGTCGCCATCTTGCCAGTTCTTTGAAATAAATAAATTATTTAATCCTACACAGTTTATTTCAGAAGCTCTATGTCAACAACAAAGGCAATAAATAGACTTATCGATCTTGTGAATAAATAGACTTGTCGAACTGTGAATGAGGGGTGTGAAAATGGAGATTTTATAGAGGCCTTATTTTGTGACCTTAGCAAAGCGTTTGATTGTGTGTCGTCCAAACTGCTGCTAGCAAAACTTAAGTACTACAAATTTGATTCCAATAGTCGAGAACCCATTATGTCAGACCTAAGCGGTAGAAAACAGCTTGTTGGTATAAATTGCGTCGCATCTGACTTTGATGATGTACTTTTTGGAGTACCGCAGAGCTCGGTGCTTGGGTCATTGCTCTTTTTAATTTACATTAACGATTTTGAGAGCTGTGACCCCAGTGCCGACTTTGTACTATTTGCTGATGACACAAATGTTGTAAAAAAAGCCAACGGACTTAATGATATACAAATAGCGGTGAGTGAGTCACAGTCGAATGTTGCTGAATGGTTTTCCAGCAATCAATTAAATTTAAATCAATCAAAAAACAGACGTGCTCTATTTTTCCATTCGTTCACTTGAAGATGTCGAGTGTTCCGAATCGGTTCGATTCCTGGGGGTTCAAATTGATCAAAAATGACCTGGAATGTGCATATAGACAAATTATGTGGTAAGGTTGCTTCTGGTGTGTATGCTTTGGGAGATCTGGTGAATGTGGTGTCTGAAAGAGTGATGTTGTCTGCTTATTATGCTTTCATTCAATCTAGGATCTCATATGCAGGCACCAAACATTAAAATAATATTCAGCCTTCAAAGGAAGTATGTGAAGGACATCGAGATGACTGTAGGCAAAAATTCATACATTTTGGGATCCTGGCAGTCCCTTGTTTGTATATCTACCAGTGTCTTGTTTACGTGAAAGAAAATTATCAGTGTTATACAACACATGAAAGCGTTCATGATGATCTGTATACATTATCATAGAATAAATAAAATAAGGACGAGTATATTATTCTATGCACCAAGGACGTACAATATTTTGCCATTCTCTGTGAAAATCTACCTAAAATAAAATACATATCTGTAGTCAAGAAGTACTTGATTAGTAAATGTTTTTATTCCTTAGAAGAGTTTTTTGAAAATAGTTTCCTGGACATGGTGGGTACTTAACTGATTTTAATAATTTGTGTTTTTGTACTTATTTTGAAATGGTGTTATGATTGTATGAATATGTTTGTATCGAACAGGTATTGTTGTATCCTTGCATTGTGTTAGAAAATGGTATATCTAATGGTGGAGTATGAACCCAATTTAAAATGTTTATTTTATAATGTGTGTGATATGTATGTACTTGTTTACAGCATATGTTTTTCTCTACTGACGTATGTAAGCATATTTTGTGCGGCCATAAATAAATTTTATTATTTCATTAATTCATTATTGCAGTATTTCATTACTTCATTTTAATAATTAACAGTAGCTGAAGCAACGCATTCATCTTTATTTAATAATATTAAAGCATTTTCTTTAATTTTACGTGTTTTAGATAATGGTTCCTGCATGTTGACAAATATGTGATTTGTGTAAATGTGTATTTTTAATATAGGTTTGGTGGTGTTTAATACGTTTTTATAAAAGTCTACAGGTTTCACCTATATAAAATTTATTATTATTCATAGGATCTTATAGATAACATTTTTTGTTATTTAATTTTCATTGAGTGGTTTTGGTTTTGTTAGTTTAGATCTAAAGGTGTAATAGGGCTATTTGGATTTTGTCTAATATTTGGTCCTTCAAACTCTATAAAGTGTATTTGAATGAAAATAATTGAATAGTTATTATTAATCAAAACCTTGCTTAAAAATTCTTTTTCTACGTTGATATTTTGATTATTGCAAATTATTTTCACTCGATAATATAGAATTTTTACAACCCCTTTTTTAACCATTATTGGGTGATATGATTTAAAATTAACCTAGAAATGTGTGTAATTAATTCCTAAAGGTTTAAGCACCACACAATAACCAAATGACCATAAAATCTTAGAAAGAGCAAGTAATGCCCTTTTACGAGAAAGATTACAGCTTCATAGATTTAATAGATATAAAATTGCAAAATAAATTCATAATTTAAAATTTAACTTACAAAAGCAAATTTGACTTATTGATATCAATCACATTTGCAACTGTGTTTACAACAGTTCTTTTATAAACTTAAATATCAAAAACGTATTCATATAAATAAAATTAATAATCTCATTCAAGAAAAAATAGACAATAAAATATTTTATGACAGAAGTAACGAACAACTGTATTGACGAAACTGTAATTAATTTGTAAAATGGGGTATTATCTGATGTTGATAAACTTGTTTTTTCTAAAGTATAAATTATTCAGTTACACCTAAAATCGTTCCTAAGTTTGATGTCATAGGTGCGTCAAGTTGCCCTCCCACATTCGAATTTACCAGAAAAATTTTAACCACTTACTGTGCTCAAAGTATGCTTTACTGTGCCGATGATATTTTGAGCTGTGCAGTTTAGATACCAAAGTTATAGGATAAAACAGATGGGTTAGCCCCCCACGCTCAGCCACCCCAATATTTTGAAAATTAGATCAAACAAAAATGAATTGTGATTTAATCGGCAGTGTGCTGAGTTGTGTTGGCTTAGGTATTATTCAAAATTTAAATTTTCGGCCATTTTCTCATAAGAACCTAATGGGGGGCTAACTTGACGCTCAGCCCCACAAAATTTTTTAAATCAGATCACACAAAAATGGATTGTGATTCAATCTGTTGTGTGCTTTACTGTGCCGATGATATTTTGAACTGCGCCGTTTCGATACCAAAGTGAGTGGGAAAAAAGATGGAGGGTAGTTAGCCTCCCACATTCGAATTTTTAGAAAAGCGTGCGTTACTGTGCCGAGGATATTGAACCGTGCCGTAAAAGACATGTAATCTGTATCACTTGCACACTTACGTTCAACTGATTTTAAGATACTAACAATTGAAAATCGTCGTTTTGCCTACTTTAGGAGGCTATAAAAAGAAAACTGTTCAAGGTAGAAATGTGAGATTTTCACATTCCTATCCTAACTTTTCAAAAGGGATATTTTGATGTATACTTCAAATACTATCACCTGTCACTTTTTTGACAGATTTGGACGTAAAATGATAGTCAAAATGTATCTCAGCACACTGCCGATTAAATCACAATCCATTTTTTTTACGATCTGATTTCCAAAATATTGGGGAGGCTGAACGTCAATTTAGCCCCCCATAAGGTTTTTATCAGAAAACAGCCGAAAATGTAAATTTTTGAGAAATCCTAGTCCAGCATAGTTCTGCACACTGCCGATTAAATCACATGTCATTTTTGTATGGTCTGATTTCCAAAATATTGGGGGGCTGAGCGTCAAGTTAGCGTTAGTTAGTGAATAGTTTGGGTTAAAAATATATTCAGAAAACCTACACATACCAAGAGATGCTTGAATTTTAAATCAAATCGGCCAATAAATAGTTAAAAAGAAGGTCGTAAAAGATCTATATGATTGAATGAAAATAATTCGTAATAATCAAAATTTCAACATAGGAAAAGAATTTTTAAGCAATGATTTGTTTAATAATATATATCCTTTGTTTTCATTAAAAAATGCTTAATAGAGTTTGGACAACCAAATATTAGACAATATCAAAATAGATCTATTTCGAACCGCTTTATTCCTTATCATTCTGGACAAAATAAAACGAATAAATAAGAATTTTAACATTCGTACTATTGACAAAACAAAAAACACACTTAGATCTAAACTAACAAAAAAAATCACTCACTGAAAATGAGATTACAAAAAATAGTATCTATGAGAACCCATGAGAATATAATAAATTTTATATAGGTGCAAGCTGTAAACCATTATCAAAACGTATAAAATAAAACCAAACCTATATTAAAAATACACATTTCCCCTTATCACGTATTTGTCAAGATGCATTTAATACCAATCACAGAATATAATAGAACCCTTCACGTATTTTAGCAAACAAACCATAATCTAAAAACCGTAAAGTTAAAGAAAGTGCTCTAATATTATTAAATAAAGATGAATGCATTGCTTCCGCTTTTATTAATTTTATAAATACCTGGTTGCTTTTGCTAAAAGCTGAAGTTGATAAGGGACACTTAAAAATTAACTAAACTTTAAACAAAAATTATTGAATTATTCTTAAACATATAGTACAAAATTGTAGATATGTAGCACCTCAAGCACGCATCAAATTTACCTAATTACAGCTCAATATTACACTAACCTAAAATACCGGTAACCGGTAATTAAACGACAAGATATTATTATTGTCAAAATCAATTCAAAATTTTACAAAGTGCACGAGCTTTTTACTGTTTTAATTCCATTTACTAACAATTTTCATTTTTAGACATTTAGTCCTTGACAACGGGGACAGATTTGTTCCTCGACGTCTCGACCATTTTCCAGTTCTTTTAGGTTTTTCAACTTCGTATATACCCGGGGGCCACAGCCGGAGCGACTCTATATTTCAAAAAGCGTACAAATGAAATGGAGTAAAAGGCAAAGTTTTGTAAGATAAACATGAATCCTCCACAACAGAACAACATAGAACATATATACAAATAAGTGACGTGTTGAAAGATCGTCTGTCAATTAGAAGTGCTGCAAAGGCGTAAAAATTTAAAAAGTCAACTCTCGGAAATCGGCTACAAGATGTCAAGAAAAGGAATATTAGCTAAAATGAAGATAGAGAAGATACAAGAAGATGAGCATAATACCTATGACGCTAGAGGCGACCCTTGCCAAGTCCCATTTGACGGTCATTTCAGTAAAGGTATTCATTACAACAGGTTTTTAATACAGACCAAGAAATATTTTCATATGATCATTTGCGTCAAAGTTCTAAAATTAATTATGGTCGAACACATTTACAAGCTAAATTTCATTACACAAAAGTGCTAAATATAAAATATCCAACTGCGTGAAACACAGACGAAAAAATTTTATGGCTAGATTACTATGTTTGGTACTAAGAAATCCTGAAAACACCACCAACTTAGCACGCGTTATTGGTTTCAATAAAACGAATGATACATAATTTTTCCGTAATTTGGAAAATGCTCTGAGAAAATATAAAATCCGTGTTGTAATAATTTATAACTTAGACGAAATAGGTATTTCCACGATCCTTGAGGCTTTCCGATTTATAGCAGCGACTGGAATTTAGTATGCTGATCAAACACTATCAGCAGAATAAGGATGACTATATTTGTGCAACTCTCTTGGAAAAACCATACCGCCTGTTTACATTTTTTCCAAGAGCTAAATATAAATCAATCCTTTTAAAAAGTTTACCTAACTGTACCTACCTGGGTCAGATGGCTCTATTTTTAGATCTTATCAGGCACATAGAAAATCTTAGAAGAATGGTAATAATTTTGTAGCGTTTGCACCGCATTGTATGGTACGCATCGTATGCAACCATTGGATGTGGAGTTTTATGGACATTTCAAGAACTATTAAAAGTTGCAGTCAACGGCTGGTTTCTTGGCAACTCAGGCAAAAGAATTTTCATTTACAAAATAGCGGAATTATCAGGAAAGGTTTGGAGCATCTACGATAAACAACATCTGTTCTGCATTAAAAAATATGGGGCATTGTACTTTTGGATACACATGTTTTTAGCAGAGATGATTACGCAGCCGCATACTGATCAAAAGCCATCATGCAGAGTTTAGAATGCAATAATTTGAACGACAACCCACGGACGTCATTTTAAACTCTTCGACCAATATATGCACCTGCTTCTTTGATTATTTCACCACAAAGCATCCACTTTTTTCCCAAAGTAAAAGTAGAGCACTCGGGAAACCAAAAGTACAGAGAAGGACCGCTTAGAAATATAAAAACGAGAAAGACAAAGAAAAATAAATGTTTTTCCGAATGAAGAAGCAAAGAAGAATATTGTAGAAAAGCAGCAGTAAAAAATTACCGAAAAAAGAAAAACCTAAAAGGTGATCTTCATCATCACTCAGCTGACAACGATATATCGCAAGGGTGGGACGTACATTTGAATGATAGCGACCCAGGTTGCATGAGCGAATTTAATTAAGGAAATTCAGATGAAGCATTTATTAAACAAGTTATTCGGCTGCGTAATCCAGAAACTGCTTTGCGAAATATTGTTTCAGAAAACCACCTCCTCATTAAATGTGCTTCCTAGGAAATAGTTAAGTTTGTCGTGGGCCAAGTTGAAAAATATATAGGAGAAATATTACATCATAAAACGAAATTTTTCTTTAAAAAAAAGGTACATGTACCTACTTAAAGGTAAACAGGTGAATTTTATCACTACAGTAGCAAGTCATGTGTCAATCAAAAATAATTTTAGGTATAATTTTGAAAAACGGTGATCATGGTGCATTTAAATGACACTTAAAGAATCGAAATTTTAATTTTAATTGGATGTGTAGACAAAACGAGAAATCGAGGAGAAGTTTGTAACTTGTTTAGCGCTAAGTATGCAAAACGACCGATTACAAGATCTACAGTGAGTAAAATTGAGAAGAAATTCAGGGAATGTAAAGGATCGTCTTCGTCCAAAAATTAGTGAAAGCTCAAAATTGAATATTTTGCTAGAAGTTGAAGATAATCCTCATAGTGCATCCACTGAAGTAGCCCTTAATAACGATGTGAGCCGACGATCTGTTTTGCGGGTATTGAAACAAGAAAGTACAATCCGTACAAAATTAGGTTGCTGCACGAGTTAAACGAAGATGATCCCGATCGCCGACTACAGTTTTGTGAAACTATGATGGAAATTTGCAACCTAAATTTATTTTTCCATTGCAACATACTTTTTAGCGATGAAGCCACGTTTTGTTTGAATGGTTCGGTAAACAGACAAAATTTTCGGTATTGGAGTACAAATAATCCCCGTTGGATGAGAGAACAGCACACGCAAAACCCACAAAAAGTATATGTTTAGACAGGGATATTAAATGATACAGTTATTGGACCATTTTTCTTCGATTGATGTTACAGGAGACCGGTATTTACAATTTCTTCAAAATGAATTAATTCCCACACTGGCAGCGGATTTTCCAAATCCGAATCAGCCTTATCTACCAGAAGCATATATTTGATTTCAGCAGGATGGTGCTCCGCCTCATTTTGCTCGACAAGTACGAGAGTGTTTGAATACTATATTTCCCGAACGATGGCTAGGTCGAAGAGGACCCATAGAATGGCCTGCAAGATCGCCCGATCTTACACCAATGGATTTATTTTTTTTTGGGGTTTTTTCAAATTAAAAGTATATTATAAGGATAAACCACAAAATTACTTAAAAAAAGACTTAAAATTTAAAATTAGATATGAAATTTGGCATATTAATGAAATTACTGTAAATAATGTTTTAGAAGGGTTTTTAAGTAGATTGTCAAGAAGTTAATGGTTGGCATTTTCAACACTTAATAAAATAATTTTCGTTTTATAATGTAAGTTTTCTCTAAAACTGTTAGAGATAAGGATAGGGTATGCAACATGAATTATGCGCAGAATTTGACGTAGAATTCAAAATTCGACTGAAATAAATAGGGTTCTATTTAAAACATACAAATTTTTTGCTACATCTACTTTTTGACACACCCTGTATAATTTCTTTTTGATGCAAAAAATACGAAAGAAAAAATTATAATCGACGTGTCCGAGCTTTTTTTTTAAATTAATACCTGATTTTTAAATGAATTTGTTCCATATTTTAGTCCATCACTGTATATTGAGTATATAATTTATTTTCATACATAACAAGGTAAAGGCTTTAAGGACTGTCGCATTTTCATACTTTGTACATAAGTGCCGCTGGAGTGTTCAAACCTCGGTTCAAACATACTTACCCCCTCACTGAAATAGGTACATGTTCTAGATCAAAAATACTCAGGCTGATTTTGCCAAAAAAAAATCCATCCTAATAAATATAGATTTAACATGAAAAATGTTTAAAGTGTCTCATTGTGCGCCTCTCTCTCCTGCCGTTTTATGTAAACTTGTTGTCCTATTGCGCCGATGGCGGTCTCAGAATTCCTGATTTTGTGCTAATGAAATTTGCCCAAGCATTTTTTAATGAGAGAATATTTTGCCATTCAAACTACTTTTACATGGATTAAAACACAAAGTCGCTCATATAATATTCTTTAATTAAGGGTGCCTGTCAATCTCATTGAATCCCTTCTTAATGGGGTTAAATGAGCAATTAGCATCAAGAGTGAGGCTCTATGCCTGTTCCCAAAAATAACTTTGAGGGTTTTGCGCTACGGCACGGGTAAGATCAATCATTTTTAGGACGTCAAATTAAACTCGGCGTTCTTATAATTCTTTGTGTAGACGAAAATAAATACTTTTGGATAATATATTTGAACGAATTCTTGTTATCATGACAGGCACTGCAATTTTCGGTTACATATCTTCCGCAGAAACATACCATGGCTTTCATAAATAATCTTTCCAGGAAATAAATACGTCCTCTATGACAAATGTTTGACTATTAACCTACTAAAATTCTAAGCATTTGTAGTTATTTTACAAAACATTTCTATTAAAATTCATGTTTGCCGTCGCATATGATACATCTTAAAATCTGAAACTGCTTTCAACATTATGTGATGTTCCTCTGGAATCTCCTCTTAAAAGAGAATTTAGCGCTGTATTTTATCGATTAGATAAAACATTGAGAGCATGGAGGTTACAAAAGTGTGCTTTACTTGTTCTAAAAGAAAATGTACTTATATTTAGCGTGTGCGTAAATGGGAAGCTTTTTAATTAAAGTTACCTCAAGAAATTTTATCCTTAGAAAAGTTGATCAAATGAAGAACTACTTTTCCCAGTGCCCAATATGATGTGTTACATACAGGAAGCAGAAAAATGTTACTTCGGCAAGTGTTATTGAGTAAAAAAGTCTCATAAAGTTTGGTTATATGAGAAGGCATGTTAACTAAAAGCTTTAAGGATAGAAAGACACAATTATTTTGCGTTTTTAGCGTTAGAGCTTTCAGTAACTATGCCCTGTAATAAATAACTCTATAAAGCTTTTGTGATGTCAAATATATACAATACAATACAATACGATACAAATATATTTCATAAGTTACATTGTAATATTAATCATACCTCAAAACTTAAAATTATTTCTAAATATTTGTTTTAAAAATTCGAATAAATTATAACAGTTTGAGGAGAGTGATCAGGCCTAAATTGAAAAATCAATTTGTGTGCACCATGATCACCCTCAGACAACACAATGGCATACGTACATGTTCCTATATAGGTGCGTTAACATAGAGATCGGAAAACACAGGAGGAGGACGCCGGAAGGCGGAGGAGATACCCATTTAATTCAGGAATTCAAACAATAATTAGTTTTAAATGGAAGACAAATTCAAAAACATTTCTTTATTCGCCAAAATGAAACATTTTATTGATTTTCTGGCCCTGCATGTGCGCTTCATAATAAGTTTTTTTATAGAGCATGGTAGGTTGTTATGAAATTTTGGCATAAAGTACATAATAAACCTGCAGCAAAATGAGTTATTAAATTTAGGAGTGCAAAAATTTTCTTTTATATTAATTCGTGTAGAATAAGTGTGTGATATTATAGGAAAACAATTATTTATTTTTGGCAAATAAATTAAGCATGACAATACATATAAGTTACGAATGTTAAGAACGCTAAGGTCTTGATATAATGTTATTGTCGGATATCTACGAGGTTTATGAGACAATATTTTCAAGACACTATTCTGGCAAACTGACAAAATTCTTAAATTTACATCATACAATCCACCCCACACTACGATACCGTATCGCAAAATTGACTCAACGAGCGCATCATACAAAATAAGAATATTTTTTTTGTTTACTATATCTCTAAGTTGGAAAAATTTATAATACATCTTTCTGATTTTACTGCTTTAATAAAGTGCATGTTCATTCCATTTTAGATTTTCGTCTACTATGATTCCCAAATATTAAGTCTTAGAAACTTTTTTAATTTTAATACATTTGCAGTTTTCTATTTTATTACAAGTTGGTGCATGAATTGCTAAATATTGATCTTTAGGCTGATCTGCACATGATGGGGAGAAAGTTATGAAGTTTGTTTTTTGATAGTTTAAGCTTAATTTACTTAAACCTAGCCACCGGCAAACGGCACCCAGTCGCGACTCCGCCCGGCCATACACGTCGTTCCATCTGTTTCCTGAAAACAATAGAGCTGTGTCATCAGCATATGAAACCACATTGAAATTTTGCAATATACTTCCAATTTCGTTTATATAGGCCAGAAAGAGCACAGGACCCAATACAGTCCCCTGCGGCACCCCCGTTGTAATAGTCGCGCATTCACTTAAAGTACTATTTATTTACACTTTTGGTTTTCTGTCAGATAAATAATTTTTTATTGAAATCAATGGTTCCCCCCGTATACCCAGTTTTTCTAATCTTTTAAAAAGAATTTCATGCTCTACGGTATCGAATGCCTTTGACAAATCCAGGAAGACTGCTAGAGCCTTTTTGTTGTTGGCGTTGTGAGTATAGATATTTTTAATAAGTTCGAATATAGCATCCTCCGTGGATTTATTACTTCGAAATCCGAATTGATTACAATACAAAACCTTATTTTTTTCAAAAAAATTAACAAGTCTCTGTTTGAGACACTTCTCAAACAATTTGGCAAAATTATTTATAACCGATATAGGCCGATAGTTTGTAGGCTGACTTCGATCCCCTGTTTTGAAAATTGGAGCAACTATAGATATTTTCCAATCATCCGGTATCGTGTTTAATACTAAGCATTTATTAAATACAAATAACAAAGGTTTTATAATAGATTTATAATTGTTTTGTATTAAGGTTGTTGTAATACCATCCTCGCCTGGTGAGGACTTCACTTTTAGGGATTTTATATGCAAGTATAACTCATTCTCTGTTACTGGATTTAGGAATATTGAGTTACTTTGTATTTTGGATTTATTGGAAGAATCCGGCAAGTGCAGGTTTTGGTTTATGTTGTTTTGTATTTCTTTTCCCACATTTACAAAAAAGTTATTAAAAATATGAAACCTTGTAGGTGTAAATTTGCATTTGTTTGAGTCAGTTATATCATTTATAGTTTTCCAAAGCTTTTTAGAATCTTTGAAGCATTCGTTTATTTGGTTTTTATAAAATGCATTTTTAGTTGATTTTATAAGTTTATTTAGAAAATTTCTGTATGTTTTATACTCATTTGCCAAATCCAAAGAGTAGCCTTTTATTAATTGTTTCTTGAGAGAGTCCCTATGATTTATAGAATTGATTATACCTTGCGTAACCCAGGGTTTTCTTTTACTGTTTTTATTATTAAAATATTTAAATATAGTACACTGATTTACAATTGATAACAATCTTTTAATAAAAATTTGGTATGCTATTTCAACAGATTTTTCTGTTTCATAAACTTCCTGCCATGACTCACTTCCCAACATTCCAAACAGTTTTTTATAGTCTAATTCTTTCTTCATTTGCGGAATATCTGATTCATATAGTTTTATATTTTTAATGCTTATGCCTATACAATAGTGATCTGTTATTGAAGTATGCACAATAAAAGGTCTAATATTACTTTTTCGATTTTCTAAATCTATCGTTTTAAGGAACAAATGGTCTATTATTATCGAGGAGATTTGACTCTCCCTGGTTGGTTTATTAATACATGAAAAAAATCCATTTTCTGCTAAAATATTTAGATACATATTCACATTAAAATCTTTATATTCATTTAGATTAATATTCAAATCTCCTACAAAGATTTCTGTCTTTTGCAAATTTAGGTTGTCAAAATACTTATGAAGATCCTCCAAGAAATTATTTAGATTTGAAGCTGGTGATCTATAACACCCTGTTAGGCCATAAACACAGTCCTGGCCATTTCTCAAAATGCATCTTAATACATTTGTTTCGCTAATTTGAAAGACATTATACTCAACAGCAATGTTGCTCTTCACATACAAAACCAGTCCATCATTTTTATTATTTGTTGAATCGTTATAAAAAATACTAAAGCCCTCAATCCCAAAATCATTCACATTTTCCACCTTAAAAGTTTCAGATAGCACAATAACATCTATATATCATCCAATTTAATTTAATTTAGGTATATTGTTAGTTTTTCAAAGTTTTTTTGGATACTACGGATATTAAAGTGCAGTAAGTTAAAACTATTTTCATCCATAATAGTATATTATTTTATATGGAGGAAAAGTGATACTTTTCATGGCGCGCTCGTGTTTAACAGCCGAACGGAGTGAGGCTGGTAATAGAGAGCAAGCCATGAAAAGTAACTTTTCCTCCAAATAAAATATGCTGTTTTTTCTTCAAATGTCGACAAATTAATGCAAAAACATCTCCTTTTAATAGTAATAATATCTAATTATTATTAAAGATAAATGGGTTCGCTAGGCGGCTTAGACCACGGTAGTAGGTGGCCTTGCTTAGACCGGTGTCGGTGAATATAATGTAACATCAAGCTGTCAGTGGACACTGTCAACAATAATTATTTCTTTAAGATTACGTCTCCGATTGCGTTTTAATTCCGTATTGATAAGCAGTTATTGAGTAAGTTCGATTATATAATAACCAATTTGTTCCTAAATTAGTGATTTTTAGAAATGCAGTCACAAATTGAGTGATAAATACAAATTGTAGTTTAATATATCTTGAGTTGTTGACGCTTATTTTGATGTTTGTTTGTGTTGTATCTATGTTGCTATGACAACACTTTTACCTCCGCCGGCGGAAAAGTGAAAAGTAAAGCTCCGGCGGAGGAAAAACGAAACTTCACGGCCGCCTACACAGTCGAGTAATGACGTATTTACTGACGTTTGAAGAAAAAATACTTTACCTCCCGTATCCCATCAAAAACCTCCGCGTCCAGACCTCCATATCTATCCACCTGCTCAAAAAATTCTAACATAAATTATTCCCTACAAAAAAGATAAACTAAATATTAGTAGTATTATATATTACGCTCCGCAACGCACCTCTTCAAAAGATTCCAACCTAAATTATTCTCTACAAAAAAGAAACCAAATATTAGTAGTATTATATATTCCGCTCCGCAATGCAAAATAATCCATGCAATCAGAACTTTCAATTCTCAACTAGGTATATAAGCATTAACATATTTTTGTTTTGTTTTTACCTATTACCTCAGCAATTCCGATTTTTGTTCCCATTAAGAATTTGCAATTTTTAAATACCTGGGTCTTATGCTGGTATCTATCAAATTTTATGAGAATTGGCCTAGTTCTTCCCTTTTTTCGCCAACCCTGTGCGCCCTTACTATATCCTCTATCTTAATATTAAGTTTCATTTTGGAATTAAACAGGCTAAGTAATTTTCCAGGCAATTTTTGTCCAACCTCCTCGTCTAAATTATTTATACAAATATGATTTATTTTACTTGCCTGCTGTAAATTCTCGACGCGCTCTTCCAATTGTTGAATGTGCATTTCTTGTTCGTTTATGGTTTTTTCTAGTGCACGTATCGTTTCTGTGGCCTTCGATAGTAATTTATCAATAAAGTCGTCGTCATTCAGAAGTTCTTTAAGGGCTTCTTTGATGCTAATTTTCAGGTCACTCGTGATTCTTGGAGGCATGGTAATTACTCCAAAGGCACTTATTAGGTTGATAGCTTTTGTATCGAAAAATATTGTCGACAGGAAATTAACATATAAAGCTTGTTATTCGGAATTCAGCTCAATTCTAACATTAAAACTCATAACTAAGATTTTTTCCGCAATTGTGACTTAAGTATTTGAAATTAATACTAAATTTAACTTCAAAGATCCAAATTAATTTTTTTCTCCCAACTTCGAGTTTGATATTCTGATTTAAACTCAATCCTGACTATATATCCAGGAATTTAAGATTTTTTCTTAAGTATCAGTTTTGCAAGCGCCTAGACTACAGGCGTAATTTTTGATACCACATGCGCAATGGCGAAACAAGAACGTAATATCGGAATTATCCATGTCTCTTCGTTCTAGCAAAACCTCTCCAACGCCTCGGTGGTGTGGTGGGCAGAGTGCTTGCCTATCATTCTTGCGCTGCGGGTTCGATTCCCGCCTGTCGCGATAGATGTTTTGTTTACCTTTTTTTGAGGTTATGTTTGTTTTTATTAATTTACCTTTTTTCCTTAATTTTGGGTTAGTTTGGGTTAGCCTTGGGTTAGTTTTCGTTAGCACTTGGTAAGTTCTTGTTGATGGAGCCCTCGTAGCAAGCGAAGCGAGCGGAGAGCGGAGGGCCATCCAAAGCCATAATAATACCAGGAATTAATTCGTTTCGCCATTGCGCATGTGATATTGAAAATTGTGCCTGTACTCTAGACGCTTGTGTCAGCTTGAAGCTTGGAATTAAGCTTAGTTCTTATTCTAAAATGCAGAACTATGTAGGTTTCCATAATTTCGAATTTGATTGTGAGGATTAATCTAAATTCTCACTTAAAAACTTTAAATGGCAGATATTTTCTTAGTAGCGGGATTTAACTTTGGAATGAAGCTTACTCTAACTTTAAAAATCAGAACTTAATTTTTTCCATGCTTACATTTTTCCATACCTACTTAAAAGTTGGAGATCCAGAATTAACGCAATTTCGACTCATATATTAATATGGCTTAGGGTAATTCGGAACTATGGAGAATCTCGAGCGAATTCGTTGGATATTCGAATGCATTCGACATAGTTTGGCATGACGGATTGCCGTCCTTCGGACTGTCAGCCTCTATCTGCAGATGGCTTGCCAGTTTCCTTAAGAACCGATCTCTGCACGTTGCAGTTGATGGACACATCTCAGACACATTCACCATTAACGCGGGCGTGCCTCATCAGGGCGCAATACTTTTACCAACTCTGTTCGTCATCTATATTAATGACCTGCTGCGATTAGTTTCGAACATTCTAAAATTAAAATAAGTAGTTTAAAAATCCACTTTTTAACTTTCAATATTTTCAATAGGTTTACATATTTGATTTTCTTTTTTGATAATATAACAGGATCAAATGTCGACTCGTTAGGTTGTACAAGAATGTTAATTCGGAACAAGAACACAAAATCACTTTCCAACTGTATCTACCAAAAGCATATAGATTTCATGTGTATAAATATAAGAGTTAACTTCAGTTAAATGAAATTTTTGAATCCAACTAGACCTCTATTCTTCTCTAATCTAGAGCTACACTCTTATTTAAAAGCCAAGAGGTCCTTTTCGAGAGATCCTTATCCACTTTGGCTTTGCCATAAAACTTGCAGAGGCTCAAATGCGATGTTAATAAATTTGATTGTTCTTAAAGATGTTCTAACTTAGAAAATGGATATTAGATTTCTTTTGGCTATTGTTACCGATATTTCAATATTAATGTGTTAATCAATTTTGATCGTTTTAAGATTTTTCTAGTAATGATAATAATAATAGTAATAATAGAGGAAGATGCTTCATCTTTGAATTGCATTAGCTTCGCCAAAAATTTTATATTTCCTTAGCTTGAGTTCATTTTCATTAGAGCCATAACACAATAGAGAAAATAAGTAACCAAAATAATACATTAGTATATTAGGGAAACCATAAAATGCCTCATTTGGACACTTGCCAGACATGAGACCACAGACATTGCAGAAAATAAGAGGTAATTTTATTATTAATTAAACAATGACAATTCTGTTGAGTTTTTCTCATGTGGGTGTTCACATTTCATTTTGGAATTCGTTAAATAATAATTTGGAAGCTAATTGCGATGAATTTGAAGTTGGCTCTCAATGTTATAGTTTAATCATTCTATTTTTTAAATAAGAATGATATTGATAAACACAAAAATAAATGTATGTCGAGGAGGATTTTTATGTGTCTTTATATGTATGTAACCAATATGAATTGAAGCTTCTCATTATGCTATTTCTGCATCTGAATTGTTTTATTCCGCAAGTTAAAATATCAGACAACTTTTTTGAATTAAGAACAAATAAATGCAGCAAAAAATATCTGCCATGGTTTAGTTCTACCATTATAAAAGCTATTGAGAAAAAGTTTCGCATTCTGGATCTGGCAGAAATATAAGCGAACAAAAAGTAATATCGATTTATCAGAATTTAAGCGGCAAGGAAAGCAAATCAAATATGATATATCTAATGTTTGTAAGTAATATTGTGAACATATTGAAATTTGTATTGTATTTCTTTTTTAAATATAAGTAATTAATAAAAAATAGTCTGACTAAAAGTTGATAGTGTCTGAAATACAGGGAATTAAAAATATTATTTTGTGTAAATATTTGTCATAAA
The DNA here is from genome assembly GCA_016904865.1 of Pissodes strobi. Taxonomy (NCBI): domain Eukaryota; kingdom Metazoa; phylum Arthropoda; class Insecta; order Coleoptera; family Curculionidae; genus Pissodes; species Pissodes strobi. Next base: position 2,360 of record JAEQML010062003.1, on the reverse strand, counting down.
ATAGCATGATTTGCACGAAATTTTCTACCAAATTTTTTTAGGATGAGAAATCGAGATCTGACCAGTTTTGATGTACATTGCAGAGGACGTTACCAGCAGCTCTTCACCTATACCTAGAGCTTCATAACTTCTGAATTTATACCTTGGAATTCTGAATCTATATTGAATTATTAGGTACAAATTCTTACTTTTTGGCAGCTTTTGTCCATAAAAGGTATACCTAAACCACAAACTTACTGATTCGCTTCAAACAGCCATTTCTGAGCTAATCGAATTTAAATGCTCTAATGTGTACTAAAATTGATCGTAATAACGCATTAACGATGATAAGATCAGTAGTTATAAAAGAGTATTGTCAAACGATTCAACCTGAGAAAACCTATATCGTTTAATTTCAAAATTTATCATTTGCCGTTATTGAAAGGCACCCTTGACCAACCGGTAGTTTTGCTCCTGCAACAGCTGATTATGGGTGGAATCGCAAGAGTAGAACACCGGACGTTGGGAAAGCAATTTTAAAACGAATTTAAGAGATCCGAGTCTGAGCACCAGACACCAAGGTTTGCTCTTAAAGTTTTTAAAGATGCAATAAATAGGACTTTAAGAGAACAGCTGTTGCGTCCATTCCACCTCCAATCAGTACAAGAGCCTTTACTTCTTGACCTAGTGTATGAAAAATTTACATAATGAACTTGCTTATGCTGACGGAAACCTGCATGCAGTCAAGATTATTAAATATCAACATGAATTTAAAATGAAAGTATAGGCAGAAATCATTGATCATTCATTTATTGTTGATGCTGTCATCTTAACACTTCATTTATGTGGATTAAATTACCTGGAATACCTCTCAACATTATTGTATGGCCTTCCACTGGCTAGTACATAATATTGACTATTGTTGATAGTGGTGTCAGATCTCAACTGTTAGGCAAATATACTGTCGTACAAATTAATAGCTTACCTCAATGATGAGTTGGTGTATAGCGCACAGAGTTTAAAATTCATGAATTTTATTCTGCCGTAAGGATATAAAATAAGGCATGTCAAACTAGTTGCTTAATCTGTATAAAATCTAAACTTTGCCATGACTGTCTGTTTGTAAATACCTAACATTGAAAAGATTTCTCATAACCTCTAACTAGTTTTTCATCTTACCTATAGAACTATCTATAGGGTTCCCTTTTCTTCCTGGTATTGGCCAGTGGAACAAAACAAATAGTGTATATCCTAAATAGATTTATTCAAAACCAATAATAGTCAATTCCAAGGACCGGCCATATGAGAGCAACAGCAATATAGATTGTTCTATAAATATTGGATCATAAAATTATTTCCACTGAAGACAGCATGAAGATTTTATGACTTACCATATGGTGGGTTTCTCAATTCTCATAACTTAACAAAAACTTCTATAGATAGCCTCCATAACAGTGGCACTAACAGAACATAACAGAAATACAATAAAATGATGGCCTTAATTATTTCAACCAGTCCATAAGGCACCTCGAAAAGGCTTCCCAAAAGATGCCTACCTCTCGACTCGTCGCCACCACATCTACGGCGTGAATTACTCGATATCTCACCAATTTCAACACTTCGAATTCCGAGACATTGTTGCCAACTTAACTTATGTGAAATAGGGTGCCCAAGCGCATGAAGAACCATCTGAAGTCATAGCTCGGTTAATCAAACTTCTGCTCTAGACCATGTTTGTCAAGCAATAAGTAAATATGCCATAAAATTTGCAGGGAACCGTTACCTGGGAACGTCGATTCGATTAATTGACTCTTATGAATTGTTTGAGGTATGTGTTGCAAGGAATTGGTTTCAAATAATAAACAAAGTCAATATTACATTTGTGCCGAACAAATAGTTAAGTTTTTATTAACTTTTGCATCAAAGAAAAGCTTGTGGGCATTTTCCTGAGTGACTAAAAGAGAGCTCAAACATTAAAATCTATGAAGACAACGGTTAGGAAATTGAACTAGACAACCAGAGCCTTTGAAAGATGTTTCCGTAATATTAAGACATAAATATAAATATAGAAAGTATATATTCAATAACTTCCAAGGTAAAACAAGGTAATGTACTTTATGCATTGTACATATATTGGTATAATCCAATCTAAATTATGTTTGCAAATAAAAATAAACATAAACTAAGAAAAACTGTAGAAATTCTTTATGCCGGAATTTGAAAATGCTATAATCCATCTCTCTAATTTTCCAGTAGATCCTGTGCCTTAACCACCCTTCAAACGTGGCCAAAAATATCTGATTGGACGAGCGTAGGGTAGGTTAGGGGGTAATCGTTTCTCGTCACAAATGGTATGTTTTGAGCGGTTGATCAATTTTGAG